>APFE031020375.1:96971-112966 GCA_000404065.3 Pinus taeda
TTAAATCAAATCCTAAATCCACCTACATTTCGAATGGCGTAATGTTTAAATCATATGGTAAAATGTACATGGAATGGGTAGAGGGCAGGTTTGCACCCGTGACCTGAACCTCCCAAATTTCATAATTATCCATTGAACCACAGCGGAATACGTTGATTACACTGCCCACGTTATTTTATTTAAAGCTGCATTAATTGCCGACAGTAGGGGAAGGAGGGGAGCCAGCCCTCTCGGCCAGCCTCCACCCCATGTGACCGCGCGCCAGAAAACCAAGGGCCAGTGGATAGGATAAGCACTTAGCGTGTTAATCACATTTAATTCAATTAATTATGTTTAGCATTTAATTAAACGCTTATTTAATTTGGTGACATTTATGGTGGAGCTACCAAATCCGGAACTGCTACTAAATTTGGCGGACTTAACTAGAGTCTCTCTAGATTTAGTGAGGTTTCCTAGGAAGAATATGAATGCAGCATATCTTGAGCAATTTTCGACAAAATTGAGCTCATAAAGAAGTGTTCTTGGGTAATTTGGACATTATGAACACATTGGTTACGTATCAAGAGCCATAAAGCTTTGTAAACAACATTTTCTCCACATTAGGCTGATATAGAGGTCCAAGTCATGGAAGCTGGACCAAGGAAATGTAGCCCAGGAGGGGTGAACTCCTTCATCAAAACATTGTGTTAATGTTTCTCTTTGATGGTTTTCTGCACAATACATCTTCTATGTGCATTATTAATTTCTGAAGCTATTTTTCTCATGAATGTCTTGTTTAACTTAAGGAAATTTAACTATTTGTAAGAACCAACAACTAAGGAAACCTCGGCACAAAAAGAAAGAAGAAAGAACATGTTTATAAAGTTGTAATTGTTATTAGAACAACAAAACTAATCATACAAAAATAGATCACACATCCATCATAATATATATATGTCACGAACTCTTACTTCTTATGATTCTACCATGATGTCATTCTCTAATGTGATGCATCCTATATTATTTTCAATGCTTCATCTATATAAATTACACAACATAAGAGTACCTTTCTGTGAAGGAGATTCTCTTATTCATAGTAGAGATATTTCACTTCCTCCTTCTTACTCTTCTTTGTCTTGGTCTCTTCTACTTCTTTGGTAATTTGGGATTCTTCCTTATTCCCCTTGTTATTGTCCCTTTTAAGATTAGGAAAATGTCTTCGATAGTTCCCATATTCTTGACATCCATATCATTTTACGTTAGCCATGTTCTTCTTCTTCTTCTGAGCACCAAATTTTCCAAATTTTCCTTTTCTTCTTGACATAGTAGCATACACTTGATTCCTCTCATTTTTTCCTACATATGACTTTGTCTTTAGTCTGATTTATTCAATATTACACAATGAACATAGACCTTGAAAAGGAGTCGCTTCTTGCTTCCCATAGATAATTGAAGTGAAGTTGCCCCATTCCTCTGATAATACATTCAATACTACAGTGGTCATTTCTTTTTCAGACATTATTTCACCCAGATCTTGAAATTGATATTTTATTTCAGAAATCTTCATAAAATATGAGGCTCTTCCTTCTTCCCTTGAGATCTTGAATTTGTAGAGTTCTTTCCTTAAAGAGATTACTTCTCTAGTAGTACTTACGGAATATAAATTTACCAATTTGTCATATATAATTTTTGGAGTGTCTAATTTTGATACATATGGGCTGAGAGAGTATTTGATGGATTATATGAGAATCCTCTCGGCTCTCACTTCTCCCTTCATGAATCTAGCATGTGCTTGAGTATCTTCTTTGGGAGGTTGAGTTATTAACCTTTTTATGTGGTCCATGACTTCATTCTCAATGAGATGTAGGTCTGTTCTTTTCTTCTATGCATGGAATTTTGCAGGCCCAACCAATTTGTTGCTTTCCTTGAAAAAATACATTTGGTAGTATCAAATGAATTCATAAACTTACATGATTATTTTTTTCTTGCTTCCTCCTTAATCTTGATGTTGATAGAGGACTAATCCTTACAGGATTTATGAGAAAAAACACACACACACACACACACACACACACACACACACATATATATATATCGTAGTATATATATATATATATATATATATATATCATGTGTTGCACATCCTAGTGCTCAAAAAATATGTGTTCAGGTTACAACATGAGACAACATGTATCTCAAAATTGCAGAAAATAAACCTAGAGGTCCAATCTGCATGAGGTTGTCTATAACACACCACTACTCGGACAACACGTCTAAGCAGTCGGTGAATCCTGTTTGACAGCCCTACTGTGTGTTTCTGGTACTATCAAGGGACATCCTCGAATCCCACGTAATTCGAGATCCCCTCTGTCAAGCCCTCCAAGTCATGGGCAATCTCATCCTCTACATCTCCACCAGGAGGAGGTAGCTCAAACTCCCTCTTGACTCTGTGAGCAACGAGAGATAAACCTGTGGGTCTTCGTAGTTTGACATCTACAAGATTGAAATATAATGATCAGGACATATATATAAAAAGTAATAAAAAATTATAAAACTCTTTAAAAATTGAAAATGAGTTTGTTACCTCTATCATCCTGGTGTTCCCTAAGAGGGAGTACTAGGTCTGGATCACCTCTGAAGTTATTCCCGGCATATCGCCAGTCCTCTGCAACAATGAGTTGGTGATATAGCCACTCAAAGAACCCTGTTCTCCATGACATCTATTGGCTGCCACCTCCTCGAAGCATCAATATAGCCGAGCGAGTGATCTGTGGTTCTCATGGTGGTGGCCTTGCCACAACCACTTCCTGTCTCTCAAAGATGGGAAGTCGTTCTAGGATGAACGATACAAGGATGGAGCCATGCCCAAACTGTTTGGTATCACCTCGCCAGCATTTTGTTAGCTTCCTTTTGAGGTTGTTTGATACCACCTCTACCTAGTTGAATACGGTGCAGTTTAGGCAGTCAACGACTAGCTAGAGTTAAGTCTTGGTGGCCTCATGCAGGGCTTGCAAACCAACTACTCTAGTGATAGTGGAGAGGAGGACTCCCAAGGACAAGTCAGCTACTGTTGTGATTTTAAGTTTACCTCCATTGCCCGATTTCTGGGCCTCCTGACACATTCTCCCAATGAGCATGTCCATCATCTCTCCTGTGATCCGAGTACCTATCATTCGGGGCCTTTCTCCCCTCCATGATAACCTATCAAGAAATAGATGTTGGTAGCATCAATTTCTAATTCCTACCCCGAATGTTGAACCTCCCTTCATTTGGATCCCATGCTCCAACCAGGTACTGAGGAAGATTGGGTTGTGCTCTTAGGCACAATACCATGAAGAATTTCAGGAGTTCGTAATTCCTGAGCACATCCATGCAATTTTGATCCCCCATGACAAACACATCATCATTGCTATGTTCCCGCTCTTTCCATTCAATCACCATGATCTTCTCCCTGCAAACACACAAATATTGAATTATGAATTCCATAATTGTGTTTAAAATCTCAAGACAATGCTTAAATTTTGAGGGATTTTGGTTCTTGGCGCTCGTCGTGCCTGTTTTTCAAATAGGTGCGTTGAGCTGGAATCCATGGTTTAAAAAATTAGGGCTCTTCGTGACTATTTGGTGTACAGTCGTGAAGAGCTCATTTTCACTCCGTTGGAAAATCCAGATCTTTGTAGTCCCGAGCTGGGAACTCACGCCAACCACTGCGGACACTCCCATCCACGAAACTCCTCTAAATCACGACTAAAAAATTCAAAAACAAGATACATTCTATCTAAAAATGCAGGAAAAAGGTGTGGTTCCTACCTGAACCAGATAGATTCACAAACAAGCTTCTGAAACTCCTCCAAATGATCGCCAAAATTGCCAATGCACAAGGGTAAATTTTTCCACTCCAAAGTAAAAAGTAAAAAGTGAATTGGATTTTACCCAATCATCCTTTTATAAGCTCTTTTTAGCAAATTAGGGTTTTAGGATAGGGTTTTCGGTCTATTTTATACATATTTACATCGAAAACAGATGTTATGCTTGTTTTTGTGCAGGGACAGGTTCCAAGTACTCTGGCGATGATTGACAAGTTGTATTTTATACTTTTTTGGACTCGGTAAAAGCACGAAAATGTCCCTTTTGGAGTCATGTTTAAGCTCTTTTCTGACTCTAAAAACATGAAAAAATCATCGAGCTCTTGTTGCTTTGAACTCATTAACGACTGTGAAGCATCATCTTCCCAATATAAATTTACCCCTTTTACGGACTGGGATAGATTACTTACGAAAAAATATATATGTTGATCTATCACAGTTAATAGGTTCCCTTGAGTATTGTTTTCTACCTTTTCGGATTCGAGGGACAAATTTATGAAAAGGGACCTTTGGATTTTTCTTTTCCGTGTCTTTTTCAAACTCTCTGAATATGAAAAAGACTCCAAGTTTTACCTATGTTAGACTCGTTAAACCCTAATGACATTGGACTTGTCATCATGACGAGACCGAGCTTCTCCTTTGTAGGGCTCATTAAAATTTACTAGGTCGGATTTATATGAATGACAAACTTATATTAAAAGCATATGCTATCCCCTTCAAGCTTGTGTTTCAAAAATAATTAGGGTACTCGCCAGACATGGTGGGGGAAAATTTGGAAGTATTCTATTGATTGTATTAATTATTACGACAACTTTTCACTCTTGAACATTGACACTCTTTCTGCTTCGTGTCGGGTTGGGATATCCTCACTTTATTGTTGGCCTTCTGGTGTTTTGGGTTATCCATTTTGCCTCATTCCATCTGGTCCCTACTGCATCATCATGACCTTTGATCCCTTGGTACAAAAATGCTGCCAAACTCTAGAGTCATGTCGTCAATATGTTCATGAGCTTAATCCTACTACAGTTTGTATCCTTACACACCTTTGCCAGAATCTCTATCTCATCCATATTCATCTTGTTTGTTTGTCTCACATCGATGATGTGGGAAACATTATGGCCCTCCTTCGACCGATCGCTTCCTGTCGACTTCAACTCATTATCTGGGAGGTTGATCTAGAGACTCCTCTCTGGTACCCTAGAGCTCGCATGCGTTAGTGGCAATTTGTTCGCATTCGATGACAGGCTTTCATCGTTGGCCTTCGATCGGGTGATCTCACGGGTATTTTACCTAAGATCATTCTTCACACTTCGTGGATTGTACTAGAAATACCTTGAGAAACATTTATATTACTGGTGGTCTCTCTTGCGCTTGTTAATGGTTTACATCATTGACAGATAATCAAGTGATTTTCTAGTATGCTCGATTTTAGCACATCTATTTCATATTAGAATGTGTACCATGATCGGGTTGGGATTCAAAACCCTGGGCTCATATTACACAAGTCCAAGTTGCGCGGATTGGTTCATGATTGTATACATGACTCTTTTGATTGGATGGTTTTGACCATACCCGAGTCTTTCATATGGTCCTCTTGATTGGATGGCTACGTCCATGCCAGAGATCATTAATGTTTATCTTATGGATGGTTGTGCCCATGCCTTATGCACATGTAGTTCCTTTCTTTATGTACTCATGTATCAGAGATATCAGTTGTACTTGCATTCACAAGTTTTCCATGATGGTGTTTTGTTTCCATTATGGATTCGTAAAGTATTTCACCCCTCGCAATCTCTTGACCTTCATGTTTTAGGGGGCATCTATTACACAGTAATTTGTCACCAACCCCACATTCCCTGATTCTGGATTTTTCCGGTTTGTGATATTGACATCTGCCTTGTGTCATGTTGCAAATTATTTGTCAATGTTTTCCTTGTCATCTCAGGAAGAATCCCCCAATTCACTACCCCTGGAGCAGACACTTTTTACATATGTTTTTTGGTCATTGCAGGATAGTAGTTGTTCCACCCATGAATATGGACAAAATTGCACTATTCCTAGCGACGTCTTCACTCTGCCTCTATGTTGCACTCACGAAGAGCTACTTTTGGCAAGTTTTTTAAACAACTCATCGAAGCTTCGAAGTGTAACAGCTTCATGGGCAGTCCTAGGGTTGGTTGTTGGGTCAAATGAGCTTGCCCCTCTCCTTTGGGATGGTTGTTCCACCTTTTTCACAACCTCTCAAAGAGATAAGCTCTTTCTACCATCTTTTATGGAAGCTCCTCCTCCTATAAATACTTCCTCCATGATTGAGATCAGCTAGCTTCAAAGTTCAAGAATTCAATAGTAAAAGTAGAGAGTTTTGCTAGAGTGTGGAAGTAGCCTCTCATATAACTTGACTTGGGATGGTTTTGAGTGGAGTTAAGTTTATTGTAAGAGTGTTCTAGCATTAACCTTTTGGGTAGGAGAGAGAGTTATTCGTCTTTTGGGAGACAATCTATGAGTGAATTCTTGCGGAGACATGCTAACAAAACACTTCAAGGAGGCTTATGATGTCAAGGCTTGGTTGTAAGTTCTACCTTAAGTTACATCGATAAAAATCAACAACTTATTTTCTATATCGTATGTCGAATTGCGTAATGATAAATTGAAGCTCCTTGACTCTTAAAGTAGATAGTTTTTGTCGTACTCTATTATGTTTGTGGTTGCACTCTGTATGTTGTTTTTAGGTACAAGTGTTTAGAAAAATGAGAGGTGGAGCAACAGAAAAGGGACTTCATCGAACGACGGTTTGAAGGTAAGCCTTCATGGCATCAACTTTATAAGGAAATTTGCTTTGGTATTGTCTTTGCAATGACTAGACCCACTCTAGGGCTAGAGGGGTTGCCTCTATCTGTAAAGCGAACTTGCGTGCATGACAACTGCTCACATGGATATGAGCTTTGTTAAGAATATTTATCGTTGTATGTGTTGCTTCACCCCAGAATGTATGAGGTGTCTCAAACTCATCGATCATGCCTCGTTCCATTTGTTGAATTGTACTATTCATTCTCTCTGCAACCCCATTTTTGTTTGGGAGTCTTAGCTATAGAGAACTGCCAATTTATGCCATGCCCTTCAAAAAATTCAAAAAAATTGTTTGATATGAAATCTATTCCCCTATCAGATCTGAGACATTTGAGTTTAAGGTATAATTCATTCTCTACTAAAGATTTCAATACTTTAAATTTATCAAATGCTTCATTTTTATACTTTAATAAACCAATCCAGCAAATTCTAGTAAATTCATCAATAAATAACATGAAATATTTTTCACCTCTAGGTGACCTTTTCTTCACTAGCCCACATAAATATGTATGAATAAGTTCAAGAGGCCTAATTGCATAACCTTATTTGGCATTGAACCATACCCTATTTTTCTTACCAAATTGGCATGATTTTCATTTAGTATTTTCTAGTATAGATATGTTGCATAAATCATGAACGACTCCTAGCTTTCTTGACTTATGTATTTGAGTGAAGCTTAGATGTCTCAATATTTTTCTCCATAACCAAACTTCTTCTGTTTTTCTCAAGTAAAATTATTCTTGACTGCCTTCCAAGACATAAGCATTACTTGGAGTTCTTGTTCCTTTTATTATGGTTTTTCCTGTATTGAGATTTCGGACCACATAAGTCATTGATATGAAAACAACTTCATTCCCTTGGTAACACTTCTGGTGAACACTTAACAAATTATGCTTCAAGCCATCCACAAATAAAACATTTCTAGCTTTAACCTTTTCTTTTAACAAAACAATTCCTTTTCCTTTGACAGCAGCAAGTGAATTATTTCCAAATGTTATATTCTTTTCTTTATTTATTTCATTAAAAGACATAAACTTATCTTTATCACCTATTATATGTTTTGAGAATCCACTACTAATGTACCACACATTTTCTTGATCCCCTGCATATAAAGCTAGACCATAGTTCTAAGATTCAATGGCCTTCTTCTTCCATACCTTAGATGTCGTTTCCATTTTCTTATCCTGAGGTACAAATCATCCTTTTCTCCTACATTCAGATTCTTTATGCACAAAGTTATTGGAGAATTTTGTTTAATATTGAAGAGGAGAGAAGGAATTGTAATAGTGTTTCTTTACCCCAACCTCATTTTTGTTTTTTCTTGCTTCTCTAGTCATGATAGTTTTATAGGAAACACATTGAGTAACCTTATGACTAAAATTGTAAAAAACGAGACATTTTCCATTAAAGTAGAAGTGTTTGGGAGTATAGTACCTTCTACAGTTGTTTTCCTTTTGATTGAATCAAGGAGATTTTACCTAGGAAGTATTTGGTCCTTTATTCTTTTGTTGTAGGATGGAGTGATGTGGATTGTTTCTCTTTACTACATTGAGATAGCTTCTTGTTTATGTAGAAGACGTTACAGTCTTTGATGTTTATTCATAGTATCCAAGGCCTATCTTTATAAGAGGAGAGCATTGGATTTTGATGTTTTCATCTAAAGTTTCAGATCCTTTAAAAAATCTAAGATTAAGGCTCTTTTCTTTCTCAATTTCTTTCCTTACACTTACTATTTCACATTCTATATTCTCATTATGCTCTTCCTTTTCTAAGATTTGTTTCTTCAAAGTTTCTTTTCTAATTTAGCTTCTTATAAAAAAATCTTAAGTTGAGATATTTCTTCAATAAGAATATCATTTTCTTCTAGGGCATCCATGAAATTATCATCAAACACATTACTACTGCTATCTTCAAGTGCCATAAATAATTGACATTCTTGATCAGAATCACCTCCTTCAACATTTGAAAGACCATCACTACGAGTATTGCATAGCAAGGAAATGGATCATAGTTAGAAAAAAATTCCATACCTGGTAATTATTTATTATTGTCTTCTTCATTCTTGATCAATAGAAACTGGGTTTCTCCCAAACATGAATATTTTCTAACATCTATAACAGTAACTAAATCTGAAACCCTTCTTCAAGTTATCTTCTTCTTTCCCATCATCTTGATGGATCTCCTTGAAGTGATCAATATTCTATTGAAGGACCTGTTGTGATTTCTATTGTTGGGAAAAATAATGAGACGGGGGGCCAAATCAATATTTTAAAATCATTAAACTTTTCAATTTCATATCCAGATTTTTGTACGCGACTTCACTGAAGGGAACCCACATATGTACATGACTGTTATACAAACAACTAGCATATATCTAGTAAACTTACTTTTGAGTTAATTCATCATTTGTTTATCTTGATCCAGTGCATCAGTGCTTCAATAAACATTAAATAAACAAAAATCATGTGTAGTAAAAACAAAATAAACCATCATACATAAGCAGCACATCACCACACATAAACACTATGATTTTTAAGTGGAAAACCAATGTTGGAAAAAACCACCAGCGTTGTCATCTTTGTCTTCCTTTTATTATAAAGGAAATTTTCTTACAATATTGTACTCGTGCAGACTTGTACTAGCAAACAAGCACCCACCTGTAGAAGGCTACAACCTTCTCTCTATCTCCAGCACCCACTGGAAGGGAGCTCCAACTTCCTTATAGGATTTACTAGATACCATTGGAAGGAAGATTCGACTTCCTCATTGAAGGCTCCAACCCTCAACACCTCCATGGACCATGTTTCATAAATTTCCATACTAGATCCACCAGATACAAAACATCACAACTTATAGGCCACATTTCATAAAATTTTCAAACTGGACCCACTACCAACATTTAGGCCTAATACTAAACATCAAAGATGAAATTGATCACTACAACAAATCACTCAATCATCAACTAAAATAACCAATATATGAATCAACTAAATGAAACAATCATTGAATCAAATCAAACCCAACTCAATGAACTTATTCTCAAACAACTAGAACAGTTAGATCATTGTAGCAAGAAAACTAATACTCAACCTAAACATTGCATCATCTTAATGAATTAACTGAAAACCCTGATCAATAAACTATCATAATATATACTCTACTTTATTGTATCAAACATGCATGTATACTCACTTTCCATGAGGCTTACCCATGTACATATATGAAAACACTGAACCCTGAAACTGAACCACTCACTCTCAAAAAAACATTGAATCATACACAAATCCACTGCATCGTTTTGAAATAATCACAAAATCATTATTGATCTTTGATCACAAACATCTTGTAGCTCCATATTTCTTCAATTAATCAATCCTCAATCAAAACATCATTTCTAAGCCCAGATCATCAAGTAACATTTCATTGATAGACATTAGAAACATAGCAAGATTGATAAAATTGATCAAATATCTTTTCAGCAACATCCTAGTTTATATATGTTCTTTCCTCAAAGCATTTACACATGTATACACGCTTCTCCAGAATCAAACTCCTGTATCAATATGAATATGTACACTACTTACCAGTATTAAAATCATGTGTGGATGCTCCTTTCAGGTAATCAAACCCATGTACAGATCTACAATTACTGAAACAAAATCTTCACTACAGAACAGAACTTCAAACATACTTAGAACTAAAAATACATAGAATAATCACATGTAAAAACATTATCATCACATATCAAATCAACCCATATTCAATATTGTCATTTTAGATCTATTGGATCTGATCCATCATAAAATTCCCAGGTGCATACTTAGTTTTAGATGAAGTAAATCATTAACAGCCCATTGCATGCACACTTTCTTTGGATCTAACTATTCATGATGTATTCATCGCTTGCACACATCTATCACTTTGATCTTAATCTCCATATATAGCTTAGCCCTTATCCAATACCATAGGTCAAAACCATACTAATGTGATGGTATTCTTACACGATATCAAATATTTGTTGCTAGGCTAAATACCATAAGTCAATACCATGGTAAAGACCCTTGGTATTTAGAATACCAGGGTGTGGAAACTGTACGCGCTTTTCCTTCTTCATACCTGCATGTGTACATGGATTTTCTTTACAGAGCCCACATATAATTTTTGAAATTTCAACTTGATTAATCCTTTTTCTTTGAACTGCTATGCCTTTGACCAATATCTCTATCACATGTAGAGAGATCCTATTGACATCTTCATCAAGTAGGTTGCCATCAAAATACAACTCATCAAGTAGGTTTCCATCAAGGGAAACACATTAGTCATAATGCCAAAATATTGTTCCATTCTAATGATGTTGTTTTTTTGCATTACATTACATTTACATTATCAAGTACGTGGTTAAATAACTTAGTTAAAAGAATCATGAAAATGATGCAAGGATTACGACAAGAAGTTTATGTTAATGTACTACAACAATGGTTGTTATGTTATGTGATTTTCTATTCCATTTTTAAAGTTATTCTATGTAAACATGAATATTTTATCTAATTGTCAATAAAATAATACGGAATAAGTAATTCAAAATGTTACATTCTAGTAAATTTCATAAAAAAAATATTCTAATCCTATGTATTTTTATACAAGGTTTACCATAGGATTTTACAAGTGGTATTAGAGAAAAAGGTCGTAGCACTTGCACCTTTTTGGAATTAGTAAGAAGATAAGAAGTAGAGGTATGATGCTAATGGGTATTAGCTCAGATATTATTCTAAGAAAACTACATAACGATATATGTAGTAGACTACATTTGACAAGAGATGCATGATGCATGCTAATAACTACATTAAATAATACTAAGTGATAATGTCTTCTTTAGATGGTGCTCATAAAATTTGAATATTTATGCAAATAAAAGACAATAAAACCTTTTTTTCATTTATAAACAATATTGACCACTCACTACCAACCTTTGCATGCATACTATTACGATAATTATTATGGTGCATTTACTGAAAATGATTAAAGTCACAATTCAATACATGCAAATAATGAATGCATGTATTGTTCTATTTGATAACAAATGAATTCAAAAGGTCGGGGTTATCCTCGAATAGGAAAATAGAATGTTGCAAAAGAAATTTAATGAAGCTCTTTGAATGTTAAAGATGAACAATGAGTCAAGTGATAAGACTTGACTATAATGGCTAGTTGACGATTGAGCCTTGTCATGGATTTGGATTGAATTTAGGATGGTTGGTACCATTCATTTTTGCATGACTAACTATTAAACTTATATGCATGAATTAGTTTTGATTGAATATTATTAGAAGTTGTAAACAAAGTAATTTTGATAGTTTACTTCATGTTGTTGATTTATTAATGACAATACATTGTTGAATTTGGGGTTGTTATGATTATTACCATAATTTTTATTGACACTTACACATTAATGATAAATTAGTGTTTTATGTGAATTAATATTTGCATATTCTTTTATACGTAACAATATTGCATGTATTAAAACGACAATGATTGTGAAAGTGATTACTTGTTTAAATAATTCATATATATGACTGTGAGTTATTGAAGGTTACTAAGAATTTGGATCATGATATAGTAGATTTGTTAAAGAAATTGATTGGATGGTTCTATGATAGAAATTGTAGTAATCAAATGAAGTTGATTACCTTTCTTGTTCAAATTATAAAACTTTACAAATTGATGATTCCATGATGACGTTAGTTGGTATGCATATTATATTTAAGAAATATGTTAATTACATCTTTTAGAATCCATCTAGTGTGTGTAAATACAATAGAGAAAATACATTGTAAATCTAATTAAATATATCCATCATGTTGTGGAAACATGGTATCTTCATTATTATCGTTAAACAAAATCTTGATGGCATTGAAATCTATTGCGATTACTAATTTGTTTAATCAAGAAAATTTGTGTGATTTCCTTGAGATTAGTAACGTTGCATAACAATTGTTGATTAGATGCATATGCATAAGTGGAACGTCATTTTGCATGAGAACATCAATGATTAACTATTGTTTTGGTAAAAAAACAACTTTATGAAAGTTTTGTTTTAAAGTTCCTTGATTTAGCATCTGGAAGATGTATCCTTATTTGTTATCCATGGAAATGGTTTATGAAATATAGATAGGACCCATACCTTTATACAATTTTGAAACATTGAGAAAAGTGATGCATGTTAAAGTGAAACCCATCTTGAATGTATTTGATAAAATTCTTTGTGCATAACAATATTTTGTAGAAGGTATGGTTTTATTAAAATTAGTTATGACTAATGTTGCTAATATGATTAAGTAGGAGTAGCTTAATGGAAGCATAAGAACCTATGAAAGGTGAAATGTTTCAATGTGATTTGCAACTAAAAATGAGAAGGCATAATGTTACGATATGAAAGATATGGTAATTTGTTTCTAAATTACATAATGGTTATTATGTGGAAAAATTTACATGAATACCACATGTATGACATGTGATGTCATATATGAGTTTCCAGTCAATTTATTTTTACAGATGATGGGACCCATGCTGAGGGTCAATTATGAATGCATGATGGACATAAATGTTTTGATTGTTTTAATGTTAATATGCATATGGTCAGTTATGTAAATTATAGTGGGAAAAGGTACTAAAAGAGGATTTGACATGCCAGACAGTTATGGAACAATTGTGAAATTCCCAAGGAGGGTTATGGGATAATGGAAATTACTTGCCCATATTTACTCTCCCTAGAGATATATGATCTCGGTAACGAAAAGGAGTTGGCCAAGATGGTGAAGAGGGGAAGAAACCTTAGACAACTCTGTTGATTTTGGATTAAGTTGGTGGAGGAGGACAAAAATTCCTCCTGAACTACATGTAATTGGAGGAATATCAAGGATGCTTCCAGGAGGAATATTGTGTTGGATCTTGTGTGTTAATTGTTAATGAATTCTTTTGGATGTTAAATTTTCTCAATCTAGTTGTGTAAAATAGTTCCCATTGGTTGAGAGGAGAATTATTTTGCTCATTGTGATTCTCATAGCATAATAAGTTACTAATCAGTAAATGATGTGTTAAAAATGAATTTTATATGATTGTGTAAGAATTTTACGTACATCTTAACAGGAAAAGAGCTTAGTGCTCGAAAGGGAATTACTGGAAGTGTAAGCTCATTTATTGTATTAACCAAACTTGTGAATATATTTAACATGAGATGAGACATGTATGCACTTGGTGAAGTTATTAATCATTTTGATGATTAGAGAGCTAGGTAATCTCTGAGTACTAGTGGAAGTACTATATTTAAAATATCACATGGCATTGCATCAATTCTTGATAGTTAAATGTATTTCATTTCATTTAATTCTTTTTGAATAAAAATAATGTGATTGTGATTAATGCGATCATGTAGGATTCTTTTATCATACGTTATAAGGTGATTTCCATGGGGGTTGTGGAACTACCCTAAGTGTTGGCTGTTGGACTATCAAACCATTCCTAGAGTGTTTTCCATAGCTGATAAACCACATGTAATTAAAATTATTGCATAAAATGAGCATGATTTCCAAGAGTAATTCATAACTAATAGTAATTCAGTGTAGCAACTCTGTTTTGTTTCTATGAAATTGAATAATGGTTAAGTGATTGAAAGTAAAAAGTGAATTATTTTGTAGCTATAAATGCTTATGCTTATTTATAAAATGTTATATTTTTCTTATCGGTATTTACTGGAAATAAAATCCTTCATTTTGAAGGGGAAGGATCCCCTTTTGGTTGTTTTCATTATTATGTCATAAGTAAAAGTTAATGATAAACAGAAAAGGAAAATCGTTTTATTTGGGGGGCGGGGGGGGGGGATATGTAATTCCCTTTGGCATTACATAAACAAATATATATTTTCATTTAATCATATAAATATTTTAATTTCCCATTTCAACAAGAAATGTTACAAAAACTAATTTTAACTTTCGTAAAAACTAAATTATCTCTGTAAGAATAAGAAAGTTTCGAGAAATGAAATAAAGACTACAAGTTGAAAACCACTAGCAGTGGTATTGTATTTCTTCAAAATATATAATACATCACCAACTTGTATGCAAACACAATGAGTAATGGTTCAACTAAGAATAGGGATAGCTCTCTTTCTATGCATTGAAATAAATAACAACAATAGGCAAACCTAGTCCAACACTTTGTGAAATCTCTTTGGTGTTCAAATAATGATACCAACGATGAGTGAGCATTGTTTATTAACCCTTTTGTGGGAACATAGGAAACACAAAGAAATGTATTCCAATAATAGGCCTTGCTTGGTCATTCTTTGCATGAATGCGTAGTGTCGTGGAGAATAATTGAGGGAAAAACTGCCATAAGAGTCAATTTTAGATGTACTCATCAGTTGTAACCATGGTTAAGATAAGTAACAATATACTTATGCACATGAAAAAATGTTAGAAGCATAACTAGTAAAATATTTATTATTTAGATGTTTGCTAACAATCCTAATTGTAGGAAAGGGTTGTAACTCATGTGAAAGATGAGTTATATTTAAAAGTATGGCAAGCAAAGAACTAGTGGTTGATGCTGATTAAAGGAATGTCAACTTTAGAATAATCCAATGTTGGGAAGAACCAAGCCAAAAATACATAGTCTTCAAGGATTTCTGGGTAAATGATATCATGATTATTGTAATATCTTCTAGCTAGTTATGTTGTATTTATGATGATATTTCCTTGTAATATTTTATGAGAATGATCAAGGGATTGATTTTCTTACAACAATTGAGTGAGGGGTGAACACCCTCATGAAAT
This sequence comes from Pinus taeda, assembly GCA_000404065.3. Classification (NCBI taxonomy): domain Eukaryota; kingdom Viridiplantae; phylum Streptophyta; class Pinopsida; order Pinales; family Pinaceae; genus Pinus; species Pinus taeda. Next base: position 112,495 of record APFE031020375.1, read on the forward strand.
GTTTAATAAAATTAAATGTTTGTTGTTTTTAACCCTACATGGTTCCCAAGGTATATTGATGCTCAATGATGTGATTGATTATTATGCCATTCTAATGATGTCATTTCCTTGCATTATGTTACATTTACATTATCAAGTATGTGGTTAACTAACTTAATGAAAAGAATCATGAAAATGATGCAAGGATTATGGCAAGAAGCTTACGCTTATATACTACAACAATGGTTGTTATGTTATGTGACTTGGTATTGCATTTCAAAAGTTATTCTATGTAAAGATGAAGATTTTATTTAATGATCAATAAGAGAATATGGACAAAGTAATTCAGAATGCTACATGCTAGTAAATTTCGTAGAAGCTTTCCAATCCTATGTGTTTTTACAGGAGTTTTACGAGGGAATGTTACACATAAGACTCTCTCTTGATACATATATAGTTATTTTTGTTATAAATATTTTTTTAAATGTTACAT
>APFE031020375.1:120969-144680 GCA_000404065.3 Pinus taeda
ATTTTTTTTCAGAGTAGTGTACGAACCTGCTAGGGAAGAATTGGGTTTTGGAAACGGAAGGTAAGAACCTACATGTGGAGCATGTAACAGCCCTGCTCCTCTGCCTGCTTTCCTGTAGATTTGCTGCTGTTTTGTTTTGGATAGAATCTAGTAGTTAATTTGTGTGCATGACTAAGAAGAAAAAGCCAGAAAATAATTCCAAACCTCTACCCAAGCCAGAAAAAGCTAAGGGGCCGGTGACCCTTGGCTGACCAACCTTCATAGACGAAATCTTCAAGAAAGTAGAACCTCATCCCTCAGTAGGACCCAGGAAAGTTATTTCTAAACAGCCTACTAGTTCCCTTCAGGCCATAGGATCACCATCTGTAGCCTTTGCTGAGGTGCATAGCCAAACTGAAGAGCGGGACTTTCAAGAAATTGAAAATTCTACTCCAGAACTATTGCAGGAAGGGAATTCCAGTAATCTTTGTGAAAGAGGAGGAAAGACAATGGAAACCGAGGAACCGAGATCTCCTCTTGATACAACTCAGCCATTGAACAACTCAGACAAGGGAAGTGCTGCAAAAATCATTTTTGAAGAAACTCAATCTCCTCAGACATTAGGCACTCTCATTATCCTAGATAGAGGAAGTTCTATTAAAACAATTCCTGTTAAAGCCATTCCCTCTCAACCTAGGAATACCCTCCTAGATATCCAAGAAGGTTATTGGCATATATTTAACCCAATGGCTCAAAACCAGCCAAACACCCAAACCTATACATTACAATACCCCATAGTGGATTCTGCAACAAATGTGCATATGAAAGCAATCCCTCTTTAACATATCCCTACATTCCACGGTCTTACATCAGAAGACCTGGATGCATTTTTATTTGAATTCGATGTGCTGTGTAGGGGATATGATTACACCACCTATCCCCAGAAACTGAAACTATTTCCCTCTACATTAAAAGGGGCTTCTTTAAGATGGTTTATGGGATTAGGTGGTGGGGTTATAAATAACTTGGATCAAATGAAAGAATTTTTTCTAAAAAAATATCAAGACTATTGCAGGTCTAGAGAACTGAAGGCCGAAATATTTCAGATGATAGCTAGACCAAATGAAACATTAGAGGAGTATATGGAACGTTTTTAGTATAATATACAAAGATCTCCTTATGCATCACTGCCTTTACCTGATAATGTGTTAAAAATAACATTAATAAGTGGCATGAAGGAACAATGGATTGAAACATTAAACATTATTGGAAAATGAGATATTAATCAAGAAAGTTTTGCTGACATTATTGATTTATGTATCAGCAGCTTGAGAGGCAGCACAAGATTAAAACCAGCAGAACATGATCGGTTTGTAAGAGATAATAAAATTTCGACAGGAGGAGTAATGCGTGTAGAAATTGGAAATTTATTGGAAAATTTTAAAACTGATATACTAGGGACACTAACTACACAACTTGATATTATGCAGGCCAAACAGAAGCAAATGGAGGCAGAACAAAATTTGACAATCTTCTGTCCCTGATGCAGGAAAAAGCATAGCCATAAGCAGTGTCCACTGGGTTCAATCCAAACATGCGCCATCTGCACAAAAGATCACCTTATCGAAAGCTGTCCCTCACTTCCTAGATTAAAAGCAGTATATAAGGAAGCAGAAGAAGAGTCAGAATCAGTGTATTTGCTCAACCAGTGCCATCAATGGCAGCCGCGACAATCTGGTATGTTTTCAGACCCAACTTCTTCTTTTCAGCCTCCATAGTATAATGCTAAACAATATAATATGTGGCAAATTCAAGTTCAACCCCCGTTTCCAAACTGGTCACCACAGTCGTTCCCTTCCTCAACCCCGTGGCTGAATCAGGCAAGCCAATCTGGTTGGCCGAATCTTCCTTATACCCCACCATATTGGCAATGTAACGCATACCCACCACAAAGTTCAGCCTGGCAGACAAACTGGCAGAGACCTATGCATCAGCCACTAGGAACCATTCTTCTCCCTCAACCTACACTGCCAACCTTATAACAAAATCCCCAGTCTAACCTGAGACCACAACTCCCAGCCCAACCCTACCCCAATCCAAATAACAGACCAGTCCAATCTGTCCAAATCATAGAAACACCAAAAGTAGGCGCCGATCTAAGTGAGTGTAATGATCTTCAGTTAAGATCTGGGCATATTAATGAAACCGAGGGAGATAAGACAGTTCAGGTTGAAAATCAGTTACCCAAAGAACATCTGTCACAAGAAGAGGACGTGAGTAAACAACAAACTCATAATCAAGCAACCACATCCTCTCCCCCGTTCCCAGAACGATTAGTCATACCTCGACCTATACAATATCCTGATTTTGACATTCTGGGAGAATTACAAAATTTGTACATAAAAATTCCATTCCTCCAAGCCATTCAAGACATCCCGATATACGCAAAAACTATCAAAGAATTGTGTATAAAGAAACCAAGGAGGAATCTAACAAATAATCCAAGAGTCCAAGTAGTCGGCACTCTATCTAACTTATTATCAGGAAAAGAAACACACATTAAATACGAAGGCCCAGGAAATCCAATAGTAACTGTCCAAATTTATGGTTAGACCCTTTCCAATGCCTTAGTTGATCTAGGAGCTACAATCAATATCTTAACAACCACTACTTGCCAAAAGCTAGGCATTACATCTGTAGAACCCACCTCTACCTTGCTAGAATTGGCTGACCGATCTGTGGTTAGGCCAGAGGGCACACTACATGATGTCATGGTCTCTGTTGACTCCTGGGAATATCCAACCAATTTTCTGATAATAAATCCCAAAACCTGACTTGATGCACATCCATTGATTTTAGGTAGACCTTGGCTTTCCACTGTCAATGCCTATATTGGCTGTCGGCAAGGAAATATGATCGTAAGCAGAGGAGCATATATCAAGAACTTAGTTCTATATCCTCCAACGCAGGCAAGTGTCACAATAGTCAAAACTAATAGGCACCCTATATCATACCTTACTAATAACATTAGATCTCCATTAACTATACAAGAGGCACTTGATTTCAAAGACCAAACAGAAGACGATGCCATTAATAATTTCATTAGTCAAACTGACTCACATCCCACACACAATGTCACATGATAAAAGCAGCATTTGATAGTGAATTAGAAGAAGATCCTCTGAAAGATACACATGATCATACAATACCTGTTACTTCTGTTGCAAATAATAAAATTGTGGAAATTAAACCGGGAAAAACCTTAAACATTAATGCCAACCTCACATCTGAACAAGAAATGAAGCTCATCCATGTGTTAAGGAAATATAAAGAAGCATTTGCATGGGACTACCCTGATATGAAAGGAATTGACCCCCAGTTATGTACACACCACATTTACGTAGAAAAAGATGCGAGACTTGTTCGTCAATCTCAGAGGAGACTAAATCCTCATCTAAAACATGTGGTAAAAGCTGAACTTCAAAAACTTTTAGATGTCAATTTCATTTATCCTATCTCTAATAGTAAATGGGTCTCTCCGCTTGTGGTGGTACCAAAAAAGAATGGGAAATGGAGAATCTGTGTGGACTACAAAGAGCTAAATAAAGCAACACAAAAAGACCACTTCCCTCTCCCATTCATCAACCAAGTATTAGACACTTATGCAGGAAAGAAATTCTTTTATTTCCTCGATGGCTTCAGTGGATACAATCAGATTCAGATTACCCCTGAAGACCAAGACAAAACTACTTTTACTTGTCCTTGGGGAACATTTGCCTACCGAGTTCTACCTTTTGGCTTATGCAATGCTCTTACCACATTCCAAAGGGCTATCCTTAGCATTTTTGTAGACTTAATAAATGAAGGACTTGAAGTATACATGGTTGACTTTACACCATACGGAGATGATTTCGATCCAGCATTGGATACACTAGAAAAAGTCCTACAACGCTACATTGCTATCAAGCTTTGTTTAAGCCATGAAAAGTGTTATATGATGATGACTGAAGGGGTTATCCTAGGACACTATATTTCAGCAGCTGGCATTCAAGTAGACCCAGTCAAAATCCAAATAATTTTGCTTATTCCCACTCCTACCACTCAAACAAAGGTACGCAGTTTTCTTGGATTTTCTGGTTATTACAGGAGGTTTATAGAACATTATTCGCATATCGCTGCACCTTTGTATGCACTAACTGGTAATGTTGATTTTATTTGGACAGAAAAATGTGAACTTGCTTTCAAGGATCTGAAGAAGCTCGTATCCACAGCCCCAGTCCTTCCAGGACCAAATTGGGATTTGCCATTTCAGATATCATCTGATGCCTCAGATACAGTCATTGGAGCAGTCCTTGGGCAGGAAGAGGATAAAAAACCATATGCAATTTATTACATCAATAAAAGTTTATCCCATGCTGAATTAAACTACACTGTTATTGAAAAAGAATTTCTAGCTGTAATACATGCTGTTAATAAGTTCAGACATTACATTACTGGATATCCTGTTATCTTGTACACAGATCATTCTGCCAAAAAATGTTTAGCAAACAAGCCTATCACAAATGGTAGAATAAATAGATGGCTGATTTTATTATAGGAATTTGATATTACAATCAAGGATCGACCTGGAAAAGAAAATCATGTAGCCGATTTTCTCTCAAGAATGCCAAAGCCAATTGATGCAGCAGCAGTTGAAGATCAATTTCCAGACGAGCATCTATTTGCTGTGGTTGTTCAAGCACCCTGGTATGCTGATTTTGCCAATTACCTAGCAGTAGGTAAACTACCAAAGCATTTAACCCCTAATGAGCGAAAACAAATTGTTTAGCGGAGTACTCAATTTTCTTGGATTGGGGGCTATTTGTTCCACACAGGGGCAGACATGCATATCAGGAGATGCGTTCGAGAAGATGAAATCTTTGAAATTTTAAAAGCCTGCCATGACGGACCATGTGGTGGACATTTCGCCGATCGCAAAACTGGACATAAAGTGCTGCAAACATGGTATTATTGGCCCACGATTTTCAAAGATGCCAAGAAATTCGTCCAAGCCTGTCACAGTTGCCAGAGAGCAAGATGCCCTGGTCAGTCTGACGAGATGCCTCTGAAACCACAGCTAGTCAGCGAACCATTCGAGCGATGGGCTCTTGATTTCATTGGACCAATTAACCCATCATCAAACCGGAAAACATATATTTTGGTGGCAACAGAATATGTCACCAAGTGGGTTGAAGCAGAGGCATTGCCAAGAGCTATAGAGGATTCTGTCATACAGTTCCTGTTCCATCTATTTGTACGTTATGGCCTTCCAAGAGAGATAATTACAGACGGTGGACCACAGTTTGCTAGGAACAAGATAGCTGCAACACTCAACAGCTATCATGTCCAGCATAAAATCACTACTCCATACCACCCACAGGCAAATGGGCAGGTAGAAAGCAGCAATAAAATAATAGAAGCAATCCTAACGAAAACCATTGCGTCACATAGATGTGATTGGGCTGCCAGACTACTTGAAGCATTGTGGGCTTACAGAACAACATGGAGAAGTACCACTGATTACTCACCTTATCAATTAGTGTTTGGAAAACAACCCATTTTCCCCATAGAATTCGAAATCCAAACGTTACGAACAACACAGGAAGTTAGCTTAGATTTAACCAAGGCACAGATTAATCGATTACAACAGATCAATGAACTGGAAGAAATTAGGCTCTCTGCACTACAAAACACTGCCCTGATCCAGCAGCAGCGATCTAAATGGCATGATGCTCTCATTAAAAATAAATTCTTCCATGAAGGTGACTGGGCACTTTTGTACGACTCTAGGTTTCAGGACTTCCCCGGGAAACTCCAGACTCGTTGGTTGGGACCATACGAAATCCAGAAGGTACTTGACAATGGTACCCTATCTCTAATCACTATTGACGGTTCTGGATATGCCTTCAAGGCAAATGGCCACTGAGTTCGTCTTTACCACAAACCACTCACTCGGGAGTCCTTCTGCCAACAGCTACGATGAGACTCTGATATGGAAATTTTGGGGGAGGGAGAGAAGTCTTCCTCACCTATAACTCATTAAGAAATTTATTTCTTTTTATAGTTTGTACATAATTTCTTTTCTTTTGTGAATCATTTTTATACGTATTGTTGAATCAACGTTTTTCCATTACTATTTTTTGTTGTTCCTTTTCTTAAAAGGACAACATTTTCTTCCGGCTGTTCCCTTTTCAAAAGAACAACACCCTTTGGATCAGCCATCATTTTGCTGTAATTTTGTTTCTTTTCTTTATTTCTGTGTTCTATTGTTCCTTTTCCAAAAGAACAACATTTTCGAGTTCTGCCGTTCCTTTTCCAAAAGAACGACATTTGTGTGTTCTGCTGTTCTTTTTCCAAAGCAACAACATTTTCATGTTCCGTTGTTCCTTTTCCAAAAGAATAGCATTTTCGATTTCTGCTATTCCTTTTCCAAAGGAACGACATTTGTTTGCTTTGCTGTTCCTTTTCCAAAGGAACAACATTTTCGATTTTTGCTGTTCCTTTTCTAAAGGAACGACATTTGTATGTTTTGTTGTTCCTTTTTCAAAGGAACAACATCTTTGATTTCTGTTGTTCCTTTTCCAAAGGAATGGCATTTGTTTTCTTTGCTATTCCTTTTCCAAAGGAACACCATTTTCGAGTTCTACTGTTCCTTTTCCAAAGGAACTGCATTTGTTTGCTTTGCTATTCATTTTCCAAAGGAACAACATTTTCGAGTTCTACTATTCCTTTTCCAAAGGAACGACATTTGTTTGCTTTGCTGTTCCTTTTCCAAAGGAACAACATTTTCGATTTCTGCTGTTCATTTTCCAAAGGAACGACATTTGTTTGCTTTGCTGTTCCTTTTCCAAAGGAACAACATTTTCGATTTCTATTGTTCCTTTTCCAAAGGAACCGCATTTGTTTGTTTCGTTGTTCCTTTTCCAAAGGAACAACTTTTTCGATTTCTGTTGTTCCTTTTCTAAAGGAATGACATTGGTGTGTTTTGTTGTTCCTTTTCCAAAGGAATAGCGTTTGTGATTTCTGTTGTTCCTTTTCCAAAGGGAATGATATTTGTGTGTTTTGCTGTTCCTTTTTCAAAAGAACGGCATTTGCATTTTCTGCTGTTCTTTTTCCAAGGGAACAACATTTGTGGTCTTTTGTCGTTCCTTTTTCCAAAAGGAACACCACTTGCATTCTTTTGCTCTCCCTTTGAAATAGCTTGTTCCTTTTGCTGTTCTAAATTAAGGATGCTTATTATCCCTGTTCTTTCAAGTTTTTTAGAATACAGCTATGCACTTATGCAATGGATACAAAATCACAACATACTGAAATCAGTGAATCATAAAATCACTATCTTTATAAGAAATTGCCCTGAATTGGTAGGAGGACAGAAGGAAGGACACACTTATTCATTATCTTTTGTTGTCATTGTTCTACTAATTTTTCTCTAATTGGTTATCTTTATCATGTTGGTCCCTTTTAATCCTCTTTGATTACTATTTAGGAATAAGAGCAAAGGGTTTATATCTTCCTATTGAGATGTTAAGACTTCTTCCAACATTCCTACTCTTAAGGAGTGTTGAACCCCCCTTTGTGTATAGATAGTGAAAGTACTTTATGAAAAAGAAAGAAAAAAGAGCAAACAATGATGTCTTAATGACTTATAAGTTGTCAAATGCAGGATAGGGGGTCTCATCAAGAGCCAGCCTACCATGATCATGAGGATGAAAGCGAAGTGGCATTCCCACTATGGCCACCAGACCAGGGATATGGTCCAAAAGGTATATCAAATAAAGAACCCTTGGAACAGGAGGTCTCATCACGAGCCAACCTGCCCACCTTTGGCTCCTTCCTCATGAATGGCATTATGGCTAACTAGTCACCAAGCCAGCATAATGGCCTACATTTTGACATCACACAACATTTCCTAAGCATACACAAAGGATCATGGTTCCATGGGTGAAATAAACAACTCTGCCAAGGTTATGGACACCTGTCGGTAGCAGAGCACTGTTAATGATATTGAAGTCACATTATTTATACCAATAGGTAGTTATTAGCACCCTTCTATTTCTTATGCCTTAGTAATCAATTATATATTCTTTCCTAAGCCATACAATGCATGAATATTTATTATCACCAATCATGACAGAACAATTGATAATGACTGCATGACACTCTCTTTTCACGGCAAATCTCCTATCCCCAGCTTCGCATCATATTACCACAGTCTCTCACGTATTAAGCGACCCAACTCTACGCCTTGATTTCGATAATTTTCCACTTTTGTAAACAAGGCATATTGCCATACGCTGTTCCTTAAGGACTCTGTTTCAGAACGGGCGCCACTCCTTTATTTGACGGCTGGGATGGCCTATCACATTGAGGGAGGGGAGTTTAACCTCATCATTCCCTGGATTACATGTCAAATCACTATTCGGGAAGCTGTGTACTGGGGTATAGCACAACTCAATGGTATACTATTTTTTTTTGCATGACTTGCTCTTCATAAGCTATTTCCATTGTATACTCTGCAGCATTAGATTTTGAGTGAGTCTTGTGTTTGTCAGCCTCTCTATGTTTTAACAGCGTGAACAACTTCCGTTCCATTGAGAGTTTACATTGAAACCATAAACATGGGAGGAAGATCGATTCAGAGAGAACCGCGGGTGTTAAAAATCTCTACTGCTGCTCGGGAAATCCTCGCAAGAGCAGGGTGGCTGACTTATCTCAATCACTTGCAGGAGTCTAACGAGACTGGCAATTAAATTCTTGCAGAACTTGCAAGAGGATCACTCCATAGTGAGGGGGAGACGCGTAGCAGTCACCGACAACATAATTGCAGAAGTCTCGGGACTGACAGCCGCTGGACCTGTATGGATGTTAAAGAAGGAGAGATTGCAGAAGATTATAGAAATATTCTAGGACGAAGGCCAGAGCCTGACAATTAGAGGAAAGGGAGTTCTGCCAGCAGCACTAGGAGAGCTGTGGGCGGAATTGGCGAAGACCATTCAAAGCTACATCACCTGTGAAGGTAAAAAAGACGTGGTAAGACCACGACATCTTAAACTCTTAGTTGTCCTAAAGAAAAAATGCTCTGTAAATTTACCTACATTTTTGAATTCATTACTTCATGACGTTGCACGGAGTATAAAAAAGGCACAACATGTAGAGTCAGTTGTTAGTCATCATGGGTTGATTCAGTTAATAGTTAGCCATAGCCTTACCCAGCAGCAGAGCAGCTGGGAAGAGCTAATTGCCATGATAAATGGAGGATTGACCACACCATCCCCAAAACGTGAGCATGCCACCAGTACACCCGAGCGTCCAGAAAAACGAAGGAAATCGGTCCAGCTAGCACGACTACAAGGGAGGCTGGAGAAGCCCCAAGGAAACACCAGCCAACTAGTAGAGATAGAATATGAGCAACCCCCACGATTAGAAGGGGAAGACGATGAGAAAGGAATGTAGGAAGAAGAGGAAGGAGAAAAAGAAGAAGAAGCCAAGAAATCTAAGCAGGAGGAGGAAATGGAACAACACGAAGTTAGCCCATTGCAAGACCCATTGGGCGAAGATGAATTGGCCAAAGTTTTGGCCAATATGGGTGAATATGGCCAAACTTCCAATCCATCAGACCTCCATGCCGAAGAGAAACCTCAGGAGGAAAATGCACCTGAAGAATCACATGCAAAGGAGGCAGAAGAAGAGAATCCGCCTGTTCATGATGAAAATATGACAGGAGATGCTGAACAGGAACAATCCGTTCCTAGCCAGATGAAACCAGAAGAAATTCCGAAGGAAAGGGGGGTAGAAAAGGAGGCCACCCAAGAAATAACAGAACCAGCTAGGGTTCTTGCCCTGGAATGACCAGAGCAGAGCAATGAAGAAGCACCCCAGAGAGAAAATCAGGGAATTAGTCACAGTCCAGGCTGCAATGAACAACCTGTTGTTCCTCCTAAGGAAATTGCGGAAATCAGGGAATTGCGAAAGGAACAACAGAGACTACTGAATATAATATTTCAGCTCCACCAACAGATTAGGATTCTAAAAGCAAGGCAAAGGGTAAAAAGGACTTTGGGAAGGAAAAATGCAACCACTCCAGCAAAACCCCTCAAGACAAAGGGACAGAGGACCAAAATCCATCCTGATGTTCAAAACCCTGTCGAAAACCAGGCTGCTGTTCCAAATGATGCTGAGGAGCAGACTGTTGTTCCAATTGGAAAGGAATAGCTATGGACTGATATCCACGTTAAGATAGACATGGATGATATGTTGACTCGCGATAAGGAAATTCAGACTGAGACACCACCTTTGGGAGTGATAAGAGTCATGAACTCAAAACAACACAATAGGAAAATTCAGGTAAAACTTCCAGCCTCCACTGCCGCATGGAAAAGAGATCCGAAAACGGTAACCCTATGAAAGGGTTTGAAGCAAGCTCAGCAAGTTGCAGAAAAGCTTAGAGAGCAAACTGTCCCTCGAGAAAAGTATGAAGAGCTACAACAACAGCTTAGGAACGCCAATCTATCTGAAAGCTAGGCCTTTGAAGGGTGGCGAAGGGAAGAAGAAAAGTCACGAAGGTAACTCGTAGGTTAGATATAGTTATCAAGCAGATGGATACCTTATGTTCTTTATACAATGATGTCCTAGCATGTAGAGCCCCTGCTAAGAATTATGCCTTGATTTTAATGGAACAATATTTGCAATTGAAAATAAAGGCTGTTAAAGCAGGTGCTCCCATACAAATTAACACCATCGATGATTTTATAAACTGTTGTAAGCACTACGGGGTAAAAGTTCAGAGACTACTGTGTGAGTTTTATTTGCATAACCTTGTATTAGACCAGGAGACTGAGTTGAACCCTGGCCCTTTTGTTGGGGATATTCAATTATAGGCATTTATTTCGTTTGGGGTTAATCAAATTAAATGGCTTAAAGCCTATAATGCTTTCGAAAGACAAGAAAATGGATTAGATTTGTGGATAAGAGTTGAGCCTAGGGATCCAGTATAGTTGTGGAGAAAACATAGAAACTTCATGAAGACTCCAGGTGTAATTGAAGCATTAGGACCCGTGCATGAGGCAATCATTCGACAGGGATTAGAATACTTTTTCTCTATCAAAGACCCTGCCATTGATGTGGCTAAATTTCGATATCAAATCTCTAATCCGAATATCCAGCTCAGGGAACCATTTAAGTATGAAAATTTTAAATTAGCCGCCAATCGCTTGCACCTCTATGGCGAAGTAATTTTGAGGGAAGGGCCATCCTGGTTAGGATATAGGTTCCGGAGTCCAATTATTTGGCACCCTGCACTCGGATACCAAGCCCTATATGAGATGCCTGAGGGTCAGACAGACCATTTCTTTGAATACCTAGTTACACATCATGGCTGTAGGCCTTCACATGAGATTCCATCTCCAGCCTACTCACCCACTACCTTACACGTCAACTACAATGTTTTCATGAGGGCATGAAAAAGGGTAAGTAGGGGGTGTGTGGAGTACTAAAGAAGGTATGTTTTTTATAATTATTTCAACATCTTTTCATTAGAATTTACAAAACTTTTGCATCATGAACTAGGAAAATGATAAGGAATTGTAATAAAACATGTGAGATTAATATGCAAGACGAAAACACTGACAATTGTCATTTCCTTATGCAGGACGAAGGAAAAACGAGAAGTTGCCGTTCCAAAGGAAAGGACAAGGACGGGTTAACCACTGTTCCTTTGATGGGAGATCGTATGCAAACAAGTTAAAGCAAATCAAAGCGAATCAGCCCTGGAAAGAAAGTGGAGATATCGGCTCGGCGCACGAAAGAAAAGAAATGACTGGGGACTAACGGTTTGGCGAATCCCTCAGATCCTTGATCCTGAGGGATCAATGTTTTATCTATTTCTACACTTAGATATCTCTGCCTTCACCCTTATAAAAGGGGCAGCAGTGTTGGCTCGAGAGGGGAGATGTTGTTATGTTTTATGTAATTTCCTTTTAAGATCAAAACTTTGATCATCGAGTCTCGTTAAGAACTGATCTATTGTAATTTCACTTTATGCATTAATATAAACTTGGTTACTATTTCATCTTTGAGTCTGGAATAACTTCAAGCAATGTACTCCTGGAGGCTAAGGGCCCGGCCTTGGAGGACACTTGCTCCTGTACCATTACGTTTGGTTTTTGCGTGGTTTGCTTATCGACATTATTTGGTAATCTGATGTGTTTTGTAAGTTTACATCACATGCTCTATTATGTTTAAATTATTAAGGGTTCTAAAGACAGAACTATTGTATTGACTCTGCATCATATTACTGTTCTCTTAGGTGTTGACATAATACTACTAGTCTTTACAGAATACCGTTGTTGTTTAATTACAGAGCCTTTGTGCTATGTACTTGTTCATTAACATTACGGAATTCATCTTGGTAGTTATGTTCTTTTCGATTGTTGGATTTATAAACAATGTTGTTTTATTTTGAAATGCAGTCGTACTCTTTCTAACTGAGATTGATAACTCGATCATATTACTATTTAAGTGTGCCATGTGTATATATGGTTTTCAAACGTTGTTCTATAATTCATCAGTAATCAGTGCTAGTCTATTTTGGTGTGTTATTCAATCTGCCCTTAAGAGTGAAGGATTGTCGTTTGATTCATGTAGATTACGATTAGTGCATTTGATCTTATAGACTAAGGTGTTACTACTTGTTAGACTTAGTCGCTGTTCTATTTCTTAATTGCTGTTCCATTTCAGGTTTGTTGTTCCATTTTCGCTTTTCTATTTCTTAATTACTGTTCCATTTCTTATCTATCGTTTCATTTCTTCTCATTTGTTATTTTGGTGTGAAGAATGACCTCAGGCTATAGTGAGCATTGACATCTATTGTCCAGCTCCCAGATCCACGATCTGTTATCTGGTTTCCTTTTCCATCAATTTACAAAGTGATCGGTTATTGCTACCAAACCCTTCACTGATAAATTGCTTAGTTTTCTGAATGTGTGGTTTAATCTCTTGAAGTAGTTAGCTGTAAATAAGCATCCATTTAGTCTTGTATTTTCAAACCTTGTGCTACTATCATTACTCTGGCAAATGATATCCTCAGATTGAGACACTCTTTGAAATAAAAAAAATGTTCCCGGATTGACATATTAACGTGAGGGAATTAGAGGTGAAAGAGACCCTTTTTATAGCTCCACAAGTTGGTGCACTAGTGCATCCACTAGTGCTACTCTAGTTAACTAAAGATTTCCTCATCAGAAACTCATGCTAGTTGATTATGAGAAAGACCCAGTTGAGACTAAAGTACAAGTACAATGTACTAATCAATTGTATTATTTACTGGAGTGTAAATATCATGCATGCATCAGAGATTGATCCTATGTTTGGATTGCACAGTTTTGGAAGCATGAATTCCCTTTAAATATGGGTTATCCATCCTAGGAATTACATAAGAGATCAGGGGCTTGGAGAGCTATGTAATTGACTAAGTGTTGGCGAAGAGCTAGCTTGTGAGCTGAGAGAGATGAGAATACTTGTGCGAAATTGTTCTAGTGAAAACAAGCTTTTTATCTTCACTCATATTTTTGATATATGCAATACTAATAGTAGGGATTTGAGCAGTGGCTTTCGCCATATACATCTTGTGTTATGTGTCATTGATTTATCTTCTTCTTCTTGTTATTGTTTCATTGATCTATTGACTTTCACCAGTTGAAAGTAGAAGTAGATTCTTCTCCTATGCTTTAGTACATTGCATGACCTTGTGAATCTATAGGGTTTTCTACACAATGAACACACTGCTAAGGCGTTCATACTAATGTGTAGGTTATAGGTTCAAACCTCGACCTACCCGTACGCCATGGTTAAGGGTGGTGTTGTTGCACCTACAGGTCATAGTGGCAACCGCCGAGGATGGACCCCATGTCACGCGAGTACAAGAGTTGGCTAGTTACCAATTCCACCAATCATAAAAAAATTATATTATTTTTATGTGTAACCACTCAACTCCATTTTAAGTAGTAAAATAATTACATGTAAATTCATTTGTTTTCTTTAGTTTCAAGTTGTTTGTCTTTATAGCAAGGACATGTAAATTTAAAATGGAAATTAAAGTAATTTATTTATAGTGAGATTAATTTTTTTTTTTACTATTCTTTTAATTTGTTATTGTAAGTATGATATATTTTATTTTATATAGTATATACATGATTGAAATTGATATATTTTGTTTATGATTGACATTCTACACATTAAAATGTTAATAGACTCTCCAATCATATTTGGAGGTAGAAAATATATATCCAAGGACACTATTTATATAAATATTTTTGTTATAACTATTTTTTAAATATTACATATCAATTAAATATTAAAAAATGAATGAAGTATATATCTCCTCACTGGATGCTCCCTCAACTCCATCAATTATTAGCTAAACTCTATGGTCTAGCTCGTGTGCATCTTCATTCGAGGGACAATTGGGGTTGGGGAAGACAGGAGCTTACTCAGCACGGTTGGGCTTTGTAGCTCTACAAGAACAACAACATCAGATCCACACTACAAATCTTTGGTAGCATGTTTGGGACCCATTTCAACTACCAAAAATAAACTTCTTCTACTAGATTCTCATGCACAAATGGACCCTCACTAGAGATAAATTAGAGAAAAGAGGAATCATTGGTCCCCATAGATGCCCTCTCTGTTGCAAGGCTCAGGAAACGATCGAACACATGTTCATAGATTGCCCCTTTTCTCAAGAAGTCTGGTTGGAAGCAATGATGGGGCTCGATACCCAAATCCGTGAGCAGACATCAGTTGTTAGCCTCTTCACCATATGGAAAGAACGTTATCCTCACACTCTAAAAAGAAAATTAATATGGACTAAAATCTGTAATGCAATCCCAAAATATATCTGCTGGGGAATCTAGTTGGCAAGGAATGAAGCCATCTTCAACAACAGACTTCAATCCACCAACACAATGACTACCACAGCCAAAGATCTTCTACTAGAAACTTTTGAAAGTATAACTCATAAGCCTAGAAATTCCCTACTCCCTGAAGAGCTTAGCTGGCTAGGTGAATCCGTGAGACAGGCCATCATCAAAAGAATATATCCCTGCCTAGTCACAATCCAGAGTGGTGGATTTAGATCTTTGAGGTGGACTTTAAAAAGTGGTGAAAAAATCAGGGCAAAGTCATGATATTCTTCGACGGAGCCTCCAAATGAAACTTGGGGATATCAGGGGCAGGAGGAACAATTTACTCCATAGATGGGAACAAAAAGGACAGCCTCAGTTGGCACCTAGGATAGAGCACTAACAACTAGGCTGAGATTGTCGAACTTCTCAAAGTGTGTCAGCTGGCTCAGAGGAACAGAGGGGAAAACCTTCAAATCTTCGGGGACTCCGAAATCCTAATTAAAATCCTTAACACGAGTGACAAACTCAATAGCTCCACTCTAAACAAGATCCCTGAAAGAATAATAAAGATGACTCAAAATTTCACTTCCTAGTCGTTCTATCATGTCATGCGAACTCTGAACAAGGACGCTGATATAATGGCTAGAAAAGGATGTCTTCTAGCTCAAGGTATGCTAGCAAATAATGATGAAGAAGTTGAAAGACACCCAATTCCTTAATAGAAAATGAGAGCTGAGCAAGGACATGTTAGACAAGGAAGTGGGCCTGAATCCCTATGCATAAGTCCTGTCACCTTGAAATTGCAAATCCTAAAGATCATTGCATCCACCAAATCAAAAATTGAATGTAGAAGAAATACATAGAACTAAGGTGCTAGCACACACTAACAATCACTGATGGGAAAGATAAGCACCACATCCTTGCAGGTAAATCTCATCGTTGCTCCATCAATCCAAAAATAACTTTGCAATGGCCTGCTCAGCTCACGTGACAGTCACAAGTTAGCGCTGCTCGAATAGCCCAAAACGCTACTCAATGCAATAATTGTTGACCCAACAGCATAATGTGATCTTGCATCGGGCCTCGCCACAACTAACGTGATCGAATAGAAAGTTAGAGGACACAAATTCGAGTTGCTGGAAATGAGTTGAGTTTGCAAGGAGGTGATCGAAGACTATATTGAATTGGGAAGAAATGTGGGACGAGTTTTAGCAGCAAGGAGCGGGAAAGTTGCATGGTGGTTTAACATCACGCAGAGTCGATAGGCAAACAATTTATTGCATGGGCCATTCGTGGTTTGGTGTTTTAACA
Source organism: Pinus taeda (assembly GCA_000404065.3). Classification (NCBI taxonomy): domain Eukaryota; kingdom Viridiplantae; phylum Streptophyta; class Pinopsida; order Pinales; family Pinaceae; genus Pinus; species Pinus taeda. The sequence continues at coordinate 137,199 of APFE031020375.1, forward strand.
GGGAGCATAATTGAATTCAAATAAAGGACGGTTTTAAATGACGGAGGGAGTGGTATTCAGTTTTTATCACACCACTTTTGGCTGCTGGGAAGTTTTTCTCAAATGGATGCGATATACCTTAAGGACTGACCCGTGGCAGGACAAAACCACCCATCTCGCGCGCTTCTGAGGTGTTAACGGTTGGACAGCGAGGAACACAAAAAGCACTGGATCTGGGTGGAGGAAGATATGATGACTATCACGTGATGAATATGGTGGGGTGTTAACCTTGACGTGGGGTCAGGTATGGAAGAGTAGTTTGATATAATGGAGGTGGGGTCAGGATATATATTAATATGGTTTAATATACGCGGGTTTGTATTATAAGGGTTTGAGATCAATATATATGCAGAGATTCTTTGAAGTCAAGGAAGTTTCAAATTAGCAAAGAGAAGCGGAAATGTAAGACAAGATATACACTAACCAAGAGCAAAGCAAGGAACACTCAGCCATTCCAAAAGAATCAAAAGCAACAGCTAATCTCTAATAAAAAAGCTAGAATATGAGGATTCTAAAAAGCCATAAATCTCTCAATTGACTATAATAGAGGTTGTTTGGCCATGCCCAACCTCAAACTCAACCATTTCTGTTAAAAAAAAAAAAAAAAAAAAAAAACTATTAAATGAATAAGAATTGTCTTTGTTTATATATAAATATTCCATATTAATTTTTTTTGGTTATTTTATTTTCTAATTTTTATATATCAACTTCATATTATGAATGCAATAAATTACATATGTCCCTTACAATAAAAAGTGAAAATATAAGATTTTTTTAATTTAAATATTTTTAATGTTCTTTATATAAATTTGATATTAAACTATCTTATTTAATATGGACATTGTAAATATTTTATTTACAACTACTAACATTTTTTTTTTGTTATTAATATATATTTATTTTTAAATATTATAATTCCACAAAACATAGAATAAATTACATATCATATAATATCAATTATACTATTTTTGCATCGCAGTTATCAGCTCCATGCACTAAATTTAATCTTAAAAGATAAATCCATTTTTTTCTTTACTTCTAAATATTTTGTCTATGTGAAAATAAAAATAAAATAAAATATTTATTTGTAGTAATAATTGATTTTTTTTAATATTATTATTATAAGTATTATTTTATTATTTTTAAATATAATGTTTCACACCTGACAATAAAACTCTATAAGTATAAAAATTATTAATAATTGTATTAATAAAAATACAACTATATATATAAAAAATGAATAAAACAAATATTTAAGCCTAATCTCTATTCTAACACATCTATCTCATATTACACTAAAAGTCTCGCGCCATAAAAGCCTCTGGCCACAATAATATAGACATTTTTTTTTTCAGAGAGAAAAATCTATAATAGTATTATATTGAGACAATATAAGAGTACAGATGAGTATGCAACATGTCTATTAACGACATCAAAGTACAAATGGTGCTGGAGTACTCACAGCTAAAGCCATCATTTGAAAAGGATATTAGGAAATAATACATATAACACATATTTCATTAAATTTGGAATTTTTTTATTACAAGGACATCATTATAATTGAGTTTTTTGGTTATTTTGAAATTCTAGATCCATTATTTAATTCCAAATTTAATGAGATATGTGTTATATAGTCTGTCTACATATATAAGGATGCAAATACAAATGTATATATAAAAAGCCTATATAAGTTAGACAAGGGAAAAACAGATAAGTATTGATCATATGCCTGGGATAAAAAAATCCTGTATGTGATAAGTGCAGTCATCCACAGAAATCATCAAAGACCTGACACCATGTTCATATGACAGTCCATCCTTAGACAGGCGATCCGCCTGTGTATTATGGGACCATGGAATATGTCTGATAGAGGGTTGTTTTAATATATTCCAGAAATGCATTGTCTGCGCAAGCCAGCCTGTTAGATGTGGATAATTGATATGGCAAGTACCTCTGACGTGATCAATCATAATTTTTGACTCCCCATATAAGGAAATGTTCTGTATCTCCAAAAAAGAACAAAAAGCAAGCATATCAGCTAAAGCCCTTGCTTCAGCCAAGTTGTTGGTACCTCTACCTCCATTCCAAGATAAATGATATTTAACCTTGACATCCATAATTATGTGAACCCCACATCCACATATATTCGATTGCTCTGCCCCATCAAAGAATGTCGCAGGATATGAAAAGAGTGGAGCATTTTCAACTTGTTTCCTGTGTATATCCTTTCCGTGAGCCCTGTCTGGCAGAATACCATGAGAAGAAATGATATGGAACATTGTAGATCTCAGTGTGTCTTTAGATTCCTGAATTTTTTTTGCATTCCTCCACTTCCACAAGAACCATATGGAAATAATGAACAAATATCTCCATGATTCTTTTTGTGTACACCACCATTGAAAAGCTTCCTGTACTGAAACAACAACACTGTGAGGAAAACCAAAAAGAAGAGACAAATCATACCAGATATTTTTTGTAGATTCACATTGGAAAAACATATGTAGGTTGGATTCCTCCGCGGCCTCGCACATGGTGCATCTACTTGGTCCATGCGAGCACCTTCTCCATAAGTTGTCCCAAGTCAGATTCTGGTTGTTGAAAACCAGCCAAGAGAACATAATCATTTTGAGAGGACAGCCCAGCTTCCAGAATATTTTTGGAAAGATAGGACCTGTGGATTCAACCTTATTTAAAGTCATATCCAAGTAAATATCGCATACTCTGACCGACAGTCTTTTATTAGGAACGACCCATATAAGAGAGTCCTTGTGTCCCGCACGGAAGATGCCCAGACTGCATAAAATACTTAATAATGAATTCCATTATCTATGAAGAGAGACAAGCATTTGGAGATCATAAACAGTTTTCCATATTGGGATCGGGCCGCTCCATGTTGATATGATTTTATCCCATGTAAACATACCTTTTCTGTGAAGAAAGGATATCAAGTTTTCAGAAATGTGTGATAGCTCTTGTATACCATTGATAGAGTCTATGCCGATGAAGACGCGATCGCCCAAGAAGAGATTCCATCTAAGACGATGAAGGAAGTATTGTTGTACCTTCGTGAGGCCAAGCCATATAGCAGAGCCGTGGCAGTGACCAAAAGATCCCCTCCGATACCAATAGACAAGGTTCTTATCCTATAAATATATTCTCCTAATAACCGAGCTCCAGAGACCCTCCCCGAAAATGGCCCTCGTCAAGGATTTGCACAATAGGGCCCTACCAAATGTTCACATGTCAAGCAGGCCCCAACCACCATATTCCTTTGGCAAAGAGATCTTTCCCAGTTTAGATAGGTAGATTTTGTATGAATTTGAACTGCCACACCATATAAAATTAGCCAGTAACCGATTTATATTATTTATAATGCTAACCGGGAGAGAAAAAATATGTGCCCAGTATACCGCCAACTATGTCAAGACTGATTGAGATAGAATAAATCTCCCGTCTAGAGAGAGAGCTCTGTGTTCCTAGGCCGAGATTTTCCGGTAGAACCGGTCCAGAATCCAGTGCCAGTCCAAGCTTGAATAACCTTTTGCCTTCAAATGGAACCCCAAATATTTCATACCATCATTAATCGATTTTGAAACAATGCCAAGCAGGTCAGCAATCCAGTTAGCCATGTACAAGTTTGTTTCATTATGGTGTAGAGATGATTTTCCTTTGTTTATAAATAATCTAGTGGCCTTCTGGAACCTATTTAAAATATCATTAAGGCATATCCATGTTGTTCTACACATCATGGCGAAGATGAGCACATCGTCAACAAACAGGTTATGAGAAACGAAGATACCTCTGCAGATTCTAATTGGTTTGCATCGTTTGTCTGCCACAGCCTTATTAATCTGTAGACTGAGGGTGTTCATAGCAAGAATAAATAAGAGAGGAGATAAGGGGCAACCTTGACGGAGGCCCCTTTCCATAGGGAAAAAAGAGGACGAAATTCCATTAATAAGAACTGAATAATGAACATTTTCAACACAAGACATGATCCATTCAATGGATTGAGGGAATAACAAACACCGAAGGAAGCCCCAGTCCAAGCAGTCGTAGGCCTTCTGTAAGTCTACATTAAGAATTGCCGCATCCATCGATTTTGTTTTCATAGAAAACATGACTTCCTGTGTAATGGAAACAACATCTAATATGTTGCATCCTCGGAGGAAAGCGTGTTGATCCAGAGAGATGAATGAGGCCAAGGTTGGCTTCAGCCTTTCCGTAATAATCTTGGATATAATTTTGAAAGATATATTGCATAAAGATATTGGCCAGAAATCATGAAAAGTTTCAACGTCACATTTTTTAGGAATAAGAGCAATCAGGGTAGATGAAGTATTGTGATGAATACAACCAAATTTCCGGGAGGCCTCCACCATCCTTAATAAGTCATGCTTAAGAAGATCAAAAAAATGAATATAAAACTCTATGGTCCAGCCGTCAGGTCCAGGACTTTTATCCTTACAGAAGTCTTTTAAAGTGAAAAGAAGTTCATCCTCCATAATGGGCTGTAAAAGACTCGTATTACCATCTTCATCGAACATAAGAGGGGCCAGATCAATACCCCAGAGAACCTCCTGAAAATCCCCACCCTCTTTTCTTTTATATTGTGATTTAAAATGTCTCATAGCTTCAACAGAGATATCTTGCTGAGATACATAGTATCCACCGTTACCATCCGATATTTTCCATATTGAATTTTTAATCTGTAAGAATTTACAGGGTAAGTTCCTCAGAAAGAACACCAAAAGGACACCGCTCACACCAGATCTCAAATCAATACACCAGTATTTTTGACGTGGTTAAAACCCTCAAAGAGGGAAACAGTCCACAGCCTGCGCCAACGTGGCTACTACAGGCAATTTATTAATAAAAGAATGAAAATTTACATAAGCTTCTCTCATGCACGGTGAACCTACAAATGACCCTCCATGCGCTTTAAATAGAATTCATGGACCAATCGGGTGTCAAGCGACGGATCAAGTGTCGGTAATACCGAGGAGAGAATGAACCGTCGGATCACTACATATCGTGACCGTCGGATTGTAAGTTACAAAATGTACAACGGTAAAGAAACACACTTTACCTAACTCTATACCTAACTCTATACTAGACCAAGTTGAACTTAACTATTTCCTATGTGTCGGAATATCCTAACATCCCCCCTTAAGAACACCTTGGGATAGGATTGAAGGATTTACAAATATGACACAATAGGAGAAGGAAGGAGGCACTAGAGCCTATCCCCCCTTAGTGACAACTTCCTGAACTCCAAGCATATACCGAAGTTTAGTGAACTTCGCCTCTGTGAGAGCCTTTGTGAAGATGTCTGCAACCTGATCATCTGTTGAACAATATTGCACTTCACGAACATGGTCATGAATGAGCTTTTTGATGAAGTGCATGTGTAGTTCAATGTGTTTGCTGCGCTGATGCTGAACTGGATCTTTGCAAAGCTGAATGGCACTTTGATTATCACACCAAAGTGTAGTCGGATGCTGCTGCTGAAAACCAAACTCTGATAGGATCTGACGAAGCCACAAGGCTTCCTTACTAGCTTCCACGGCACCACGATACTCTGCTCTGCTGACGAAAGAGAAATGGAAGCCTGTTTCTTACAAGCCCATGTAATAGGTCCTGAACCAAGAGTGAAGACATAACCGGCAGTAGACTTCCGATCATCAGGGTCACCAGCCCAATCAGAATCAGTGAAACCAACTAATAGAGGAGTTGCTTTGGCACTGTAATGAATCCCAAACTGTATTGTACTTCGAACATAACGAAGTATTCTTTTAGCTGCTTTCCAATGACTTTCACGGGGGTTTTGCAAAAAACGAGCAACAAGGCCAACAGCAAAGGAAAGGTCAGGACGAGTATGGGGTAAATACAAGAGTTTTCCTACAAGTTGACGGTATAAGGTAGCATCAACTTCAGGAGAAGTACAAGAGACTGAAAGTTTGACTCCAGACTGAAAGAGAGAAGGAGCTGGCTTACAATCTTCCATGTGAAAATGACGAAGAATATCACAAGCATACTTGGACTGGGAAAGGGAAATACCCTCCTTGGATTGCAAGACTTGAAGACCGAGAAAGTAGTGTAAGTGTCCTAAGTCTGTCATTTCAAATTTCTTTTTAAGGCTGGACTTCACATGGTTTATAAGGTTGGGATCACTTACCAGTAAGAATAAGATCATCAACATAAAGAACAAGGATGATAAGAGAGTTTCCCACTTGCTTGGTGTAGACAGTATTGTCAGAATGACACCTAGAAAAGCCAGATTCTAAAAGCAAGTTATCCATTTTGGCATACCAAGCCCGAGGGGCTTGCTTGAGACCAGAAAGGGATTTCTTAAGCCGACATACAAGGTTGGAATCTGTTTGTATAAAGCCAGTAGGTTTTTCCATATAGATTTCTTCATGCAAATCCCCATGCAAGAAGGCAGATTTACCATCCATCTGATGGAATTCCCATTTGAAAGAGGAAGCAAGGGAAAGAACAAGGCAGATAGAGTTCATTTTGACAACAGGGGAGAAGGTTTCAGTATAGTCAATGCTTTCAACTTGTGAAAAACCCTTAGCAACAAGACGAGCTTTATGTTTATCAACTTTTCCATCTAGTCCATACAAGATCCGATGTGTCATTTGCCAATAATGAATGATATTCTTCATTCATAGCTGCGTCCCAATTTGGATGGTCTGACGCTTCTACAAAGGTGTCAGGATCATAATTCGTTGAAGCTTGAACTAGTAAAGAAGAGGCTCTATCGAACTGGAAATGTGTACGTCGTTGATTTGTAGGATCACCGGCAAGAGCACCTACTGCATCCCAAGTAGCACGGACCCATTTTGGAAGTTGAGGAGCTGAAGGAGGATCTTGATAAGGTGGGGGAGGATTTTCATCCTCATTGTCATCATTTGAAGAAGAAATATTTTCAGAAGTAGAAGGGATAGAGAGAGGTGGCACATCCGCCGAACTAGGCTCGTAGGCCAATATATTTTTAGCAAACTTCACATTTCTTCTAATGATAACATTTTTGGACTTAAATGGAATAAGTCTATAACCTTTTACATCTTCAGAATATCCAACAAAAGTACAATTCTCACTCTTAGGTTCTAAAGCTTTATGCTTTTCATCTGGAATATGGGCCCATGCTTCACTTCCAAAAACACGAAAGTGACTTACATCTGGGTTAATGGAACTCCAAGCTTCTTCTGGAGTGATATTCTTTAGAACCTTAGTAGGAGTGCGATTTATTATATAATTTGCACAATTAATTGCTTCGACCCAAAAACTAAGACTGAGTCCTTTAGATTGCAGCATACAATTAGCCATTTCCTTTAAGGTGCGATTTTTCCTTTCAGCTACACCATTTTGTTGTGGAGTGTATGGAACAGTATGTTGCATTTGAATTCCATTTTCGGTGCAAAAGTTGATGAATGT
>APFE031020375.1:147086-160670 GCA_000404065.3 Pinus taeda
AACCGTCGGATCACTACATATCGTGACCGTCGGATTGTAAGTTACAAAATGTACAACGGTAAAGAAACACACTTTACCTAACTCTATACCTAACTCTATACTAGACCAGGTTGAACTTAACTATTTCCTATGTGTCGGAATATCCTAACATAATCCTCCTAGCATTTGCAACTTTATGGAAAAATTTAGTATTACGATCTCCTTCCTTGAGCCATAAAGTCCGGCTCTTGAGGCGCCATGCAGCCTCCTCCTGATCAAGATATTTTTTCTTTCTGGCCTCAATTTCCTTTATACGACATCTAATGATATTAGAGAGGTCATTTGTACAGGTGGAACCAATGAGCTGGTCCAGTTCGGCTTGAAGATCGTGGAGCATCTGTCTGTCCATTTTTTTTTTATTTAGATGCCAATTCTTTGTAACTTGTCTCATAAATACCATTTTTTCCCGCAAAGACAATGCAGGAGCAGATGATTCACCATCCGAAAGCTTCTTAAGAGAATTTGTGATAAGCGAGGTATATTTAGGGGACTCCAACCAAGAATGATTGAATTTAAATGGGTAACCCATTCTAATATTGGAATCCCTCCAACAAAGAACAATAGGTCTATGATCGGATATAAAAGTCGAGCCTATTTATGTGAAGGGCATACCCATTTTGTCGATGACACTTGAATGAACAAAGAAGCGATCAATCCTCTTAGCAATATATGCATCGCCTGCCCTACTGTTATCCCAAGTAGGCACCATTTTAGAAGGAGAAATATCAAACAAGTCCTTGTTTAGAAATTCCATCTTGAGGAAGTCAGCCAATGGGTCAATTTTACAGCATCTGCCCCAACATTCACTAGCACTTAAAGTGAAATTTAAGTATCCCGCACTAATCAAGAAGTCAAGCCCAAAGATCTCCGATGCAAACAATCTTTCCCAGAATGGGAGACTGTTTTTATAGGGCGCATATGTATTAAGAATGTTGAAATGGAAATTATGACCTCTGAGGGAAGCTGAAAAAAGAATGCCAGCGAAGCATTTATAAGCGGTGGCACAGACCCAAGCCGGATCCCAAATGACAGCTAGACCACCCGAAAGACCACTAGCCTCAGTGGCAACCATAAACCAAGATGGAAACATTTTACGGAAGTATGAAATGGAATCCTGAACGCAGTGCATGGTCTCTTGGATCAGAATAATCTTGGGACTGGATGACATAAAGAGCTCTTTAAGCGCCACAAATTTGGGGGGAGCGCCCAATCCTCGGATGTTTAAAGAGACAATGAAAGTCATCTGGATGATTCACCAGCCTGACATGCTCTAAGAGGCTGTAAATCAGACGAGTCGAGAATAGGGATGTCGACAAGGGTCAGATTCCGCACGCCAGACACCGATACAATAGATCTCCCCCTGAAATGAGGGCTACTGCCCGCATGTTTCTTTCTAATGGTAATGTTCCTGGCGGAATTAGGACTAATAAAAGGAGATGACGGGCCAAGAGGCTTATGAACAGTCAAGGGTTCCAGTTCAAGAGATTTATTGCAGAGAAGATGTTCGATGTCACTATCAAAAGGGTTAACCGGAGAAGACATAGGAGAAAGATGTGGAGAGGCGTTTACCTATGGTTCCTTGCCCTTTGATGATGGGAGAGGGCGAAGATCCCGAGACAACGAGGAGGATGAGATAGGAATAGGGTGAGAACCAACAATAATCTCTCCCAGAGGCATAGGAGGAGGAGGAGGGACCGCCACTCAAGCCTCGGGTCCGGGAATGATAGAGAAGATGTAATCAGAAGGCTCACCCTTTTCATAGAGACCCGGATCGACAACTGTTGATGCCGCAGGAGGAGGTCGATGTGGAAAGGGGAGCTCCGTGTGCGAGGGGGCATGAACTTCATGTGGAACAACAACAAGGATACTAACAGAAGAGGAGGATAGCTTATCGTCGTGAAGAAAAGACGAGTCATTATGGTTTCGGCGGAAAAAAGGACGAGATGATGGTTTAACATGGCGTCTGCAATTCTCAATGAGGTGACCAGTCCTGTGGCAGGAAGCACACCTAAACGGAATGCCCCAAAAATCCAGACGCTGCTTAATACATGAGTGCCCCCAGTCGATCTCAATGTGGTCAAGATAACCACCCTTGTATGACTTCTCGATGAGGATCCAAGCAATCCTCTTATCCTTTTCTCCACGGCACCATGGATCCACATAAATGAATTTTCCGATGGAGTTCCCAATCTCAGAGAGGGCTTCAGCGGTCCACATCTCTAGTGGAAGGTTTGGGAGTTTAACCCAAATCAAACAATTTGAAGGGGTGTTCTTCAACGGATCGAATCCGATATACCATCTATAAAGGGCAAGGAAACTCCTACCACAGACCCAAGGACTCTTGAAAACAATCTCTAAGTCGGATGCCTTAAGAAAATGGAAACAATACCAGTCTTTCATAAGGCGGGAGATGACAGGGGTGTATCCAACCAAAGGTTTCCAGTGCTCATCAAGCCAAGACCTCATAACAGCATCATCCATAACTGGGAAATGCCACTTACCAATCAATGCTAATTGCTGAAGACTATAAATACGTTCCGAGAGATGTGTGCAGTCCAGGGAGATAGCCTTGGGAGGAGCAGTCGTCTTAACCGGGTTCCTGGCTTGGTTGTAATGAGAAGCCTTCGTGTGAGGCTGAGGCACCCCTTCAGGCCTCGATGGCTTGACAAACATATCGTCCACCGTACAATAATATAGACATATGTTATATAACATTGTGTGATCAAACCCACTAAAGATAGTTGAATTAGAAATCACCTATACCCAAAATTATATAATAATTAAAAATAATTATGCCCAAAAATTATATATAAATAACATAAAAAATAATTAGTTATATACTTGCACATATACATATAAGAACAATCTTAAAAGGAAACTAAGCTATGTGATCCTAAGTTACAACATGTCCCATAATAAACCACAAAAATCTGAGGAGAAGAATTAATCATTATGTATATGAGGAATGAGATCTTCACCCAAAAACCATGAGATGTAGTTCGTAATATGCACCATGCCAATGCAAATTCTAATGAAAGTGCGTGATTATTTAGTGGCATATGGATGCAAAACCTCAGTGAATAGCGCGTAGTCTAAAGAGGCAGAGGAGTTGCTTGGAAAGTTATGGAAATTCTGGTTATATATTTAGAGAAAACCTGGCAAGGATTTTTGTAAATCCAAGTACAGTTGTTAAACTTCATAATTTTAGGTGTTGTAAAAGTTTTTGATGGTGCTGAATCCATTTCCACCATCAAAAACACCATTCAAACACTACCTCTACAAGATTTTTTGAAAATTTTTGCCCAAATTCCACAACTTTTAAATGTGCAGCAATTACTAGACGACTCCAATTAATAGTATATGAAATCAAATCGGCTATACGGATAAGCTATGAAAATACCACCAGAGGTAGTTCAAAATATGTGCCATGCCATTCCATATTCTAATGAAAGTGCGTGATTATTTAGTGGCATACGGATGCAAAACATCAGTAAATATTAAATAGTATCTGGAATCAAATCGGCTTTACGGGTAAGCTATGAAAATAGCGCAACAGGTGGGTCAAGCTATGGACGACAGTATTCAGTCTTGCTTTTCCTGAGGTTTAACATTTAATGCCTTCAAACCCATTACAAAACTGTCCATGTTTCTGTCTGTGGATCCTCCCGCTCGCATTGCAGTCCTCGCACAATCTTTTAAGGCCACAACCTTTTTCTTCATCTCCTTCCCTTCGTCGGTGAACAATTTTCTGATAGCGCTGGATATATCTTTCCTGTCTATGATCCCGTTATCTTCACCCCGACCCACTACCCTCAATCGGAATCCAAGCTTCCACTCATCGGCCATGAACTTGCAGTTGGTGAATTGATCTGCCCAAAATGGAAATCCTAACATAGGAACTCCGAGGGCTATGGCTTCAAGCATTGAGTTCCAGCCGCAATGAGTAATGAATCCGGCAACGGAGGGATGGGATAACACTTGCAGCTGATTGCACCATGGAACAATGAGCCCCTGGCTTCTCACCTCGTCCACAAAACCATCCGGTAAGATGTCTGAGACTGTTGAAGCTACTACGTCGGGACGCAGAACCCAGATAAAGGGCTGTCCGCTGTCCTTGAGACCCATGGCTATCTCGCCCAGCTGAGGTTTAGAAACGTGAATCAAACTACCAAACGAAACGTATATAACAGAACCGTAGGGCTTTGTATCGAGCCACTCTGAACAGTCCTGCTCTGGGCAAAGGCTTGTTCCAGTTCGTATGTTCCCATCAGGACTTTCGGCCCTCAAATAACCGGATGGAAGCAGCGGACCCACACGCCAAACTGGAGGTTCTAAGTTCATTGAAGCGTTCACTGCCGCACTTTCGAGATCGTCGAAAGAATTACAGAGAACCCAATCTGCTTCGCGATTTGACTGAAATGACTTACGAAACAAATCAAATAAGTATTGTGAATCGGGGTCTGTCTCATTGAAGAAGGACGGAAGTTCTTTTGGATGCAAAGTTGGAACGCCGGGAATATAATCAATCAAATTATCAGCCTCATCACCTGCAGCGAAATCCTATCCCAGTTATCATAATAAAATCAAAAGAAAAGCAGGAAAGGTTTTTTTTTCAGATTCAACAAGCTGAACTCCATTAGATTCAATTGCAGATTGCAAAAACAAGCGGCAGATTATAAAAATATTTAAGAATCTAAATGATATATATGTTTTAAATATGGATCTGAAGAGAGATCTAATTTCTAATTTATTCATCTTTAAAGTGTTTTTATGTAATTTATTTAATTTTTAGATTTTTTGTTTTTGTAAATTTGAACAAAATTTTAAATTTTGATGATTGATGGACATCTTAGACATCCTTACACATATTATACTGAACTATAGAATAAGCCTTTCCCTAAAATAAATTAATCACTTTCTTATATGTCAAATTATATATATACAACCACTATCTACAGCAGTATAACAAAACCAGGGACTAGCAAAGACAGCTCCCCAGAAATAGACATATTTGTCAGCTGGAAACAATACATAATGATCAAAAGAACAAGACAGCTCCCTCAAAAAACTACAGGCAGCTCAGAGAAAATCAGATAGATAAGGAAGTTGGAAATGTTGGAAAGGCCGGTGAATTTATACATAAAACACGAGCTGCTGCTCTTATATTGATCACACAACACATGATTTTTACAGTGAACTATAACACATGATTTTTACAGTGTCTTTTTCCAACTAGCTACTTGCCCAAAATATCTTGACATGCATCCACATACAACCACACTTGACTTTACTCACTCCAACACTCAGCCCTCAACACTTAATTAATTGACTCTCTAATTTTAGCTAACTCCTACAGGAATAATTACAAATTCTAGCAAAAAAACCCACTCCAATGACAAAAAGCTGTAAGTCCAAATGGGAAAACCAATAGCGAAATATAAAATATATAAACTTATTTATTCCCTATATAGAAAATTTCAAATTTCAGATTATTTCCAAATATGTCATCTCAGAGATTAGATTCAACATTACAATTTCCAAAAATATTATAAATTGAAATCCACAAACAAGCAAAACAAATTCAAAAATTACTTCAAATTCAAAAATATTTCCAAAATATACAATAATAACACATTTCTCACCTCTTTCTTATATATCAAATTTCAGATTATTCCAAAATATCCCATAAGAGAGATTCAAGACTGGAAGTTCCAATAATATTCTAGAATAAAAATTACAGACAATTTAAACAAATTAACCTGTACTTCAAATTCCGAAATATTTCCAAAATACATCATAATAACACATTCAACAACTATACTAAATCAGACCTGCTAAGCTGTGAAATATTTCCAAAATATACCATTATAACACATTCAACAACTATACTAAATCAGACCTGCTAAAAGCTTACCAGATCCTTTATCATGAGATTGGCGTTGAGCCTCCACCAGATGTGCGTGATAGAAGATTGAATAAACAGCTGTTGGCTGTGTCCAAAACGAAACCCAGGGAATACCAAATTTCTTAGTTACTTGCAGTGACCAGAAAAGCATGGTGTCAGCTATGACGCACGATACGGGAGGTCCCGTCTCGTTGAGCTCCTGAATAAGCCGTTCCAACTCTCCTCCCATATTTTCCACACCGTGCATAAACTCGGAAAATCCGGCGGACCGATCAAAATCGAGAGGTAACCCATCAGAGATCTGAGCATAGCGAATATCAATATCCATATTTTGGGCATCGTGGTGAATAGATTCGACTTGATCAGTCTGAGAATAAGCTTTAATAATCTGATGGCGTCTGTGATGGGTGGTAACGAAGGTGACGATGAGACCCTTGGAAGCAAGATTCTTTGCGAACTGCATCATGGGATTCATGTGACCCTGCGTCGGGTATGGAATAACCAGAGCATGTAAAGATTCGGGACTGTGAGCCATCTTATCCTTGGAGCTGTGTTCCGTGGTTGCTGATTCTTCAATCATTTACCTTGACTTCCACCAAGTAAATATTGATAACAAAAATACGAGCTAAAGATTTGTTTGAACAAATCTAAAAGCCAAGCGTTCCACAGAATTCCATGGACGGTGACTGAGTAGTTCACTGGTCCTGAATTTGCAGGAGAGCATTTCTTTAGGGCAGTTCCGTATCCTCGACAACCTGTTTCATGGTTTCTGTTGTGAAAAGAAATAATATGAATTTTTAAAATCACACTTGTCATTTTATGGTTGTCACTACTCGACAAACGGAATAATATTGATTTTTAAAATTATATAAAATATTGTTCTATGAAATATTAAAATGCAATACTTTAAAAAAAAATTGTAACCACGTTGACTTTATCCAAGAAGGGGAATAATATTGATTTTTAAAATGGTATAAAATATTGTTCTATCAATTAAAAACAATATTATATCTCAACAATATTATTACTTTTTAAAATTTTTGTGAGGTTGAGTTTATCCCAGTAGGGGAGGTTTTTTTTTTAAGATTAATTCCGTTAAAGTGATTTCTATTAGTCAATTCTTTCTATGAGGTTTGAAGATGTGATTTTGTGGGGATTAAAGTCTCTTTAAACCAACTTATCTTATCTATACTTGAAGGGTTAAGGATTAAAATACAATATTGAAAAAAAAGTAAAACACATTATCATTAAATTTATTTTGATTGTTTTCAATATTTTAGAGAGTGATTGGTGGCAATATTTGCATACTAGTATTTTAAAATTAATATTTATGGCAAGTTCGATTAAAATTGTTGAAAATCCATTGTGGAAAATTTACTATGGGTTTGAAAATAATTGTAATTCAGATAACTTTTGGATATAGAATAAGAAGAAACTCATCTTTGACCTTCTTGTTACTCTTATTATATTATATCGATGTTTGGATATATAGTATCTATAAATATTCATGGAGAAAGATAAAACAAATTAAAAGCATTTAATAGCCTATAATCTAAATACACCATATTCTACCCTTCTCTAGGAAGAAAGTATTTTCTCTGTTGAAAGCTCAACTATGATCAGGTATCTAATGTATAAGAACAAGTTAAACAATGCTAAACATAGGAGGCTTCCTGAAATTGCATTAAAATCGAGTATCAACTTCAAGAAAAGAAAATTAAAATATTATAAGGAGGTAATCAATAATAATTTAGAAAATCAAAATTATCTCTTTGTTTTGAGAAGTGTAAAGAATAAAACAAACATTGATCAAATAAGAACTATTTCTCATGAGCTCTATAGTGAAATTGGGCATTTGTCCATTCCCAAAATGCTTTAGGATGAAATAGTCACATTAAGAGGGTTGAAGATGAACATGATTTTATCTTAGAATGTCTTTCATATATTGAAATTAGATCTTAGTTTCAAAATATTTGTGACACCACTAACCTTCCTAACCTTTTAGCTCAACAAAATTATGGTGACCATGGATTGCTTCTCTAAATTCTTTCCAAGAACATAAATAAAATTTAAAGAATTTCAATTAATGTCTTACCTTCTTAAGGTTTTATGGAATAATTTGGCCTCAATGCATCAACATCGTCATCTTTACCAATGCCATTATCATCGTTTCCATCATCAACATCATCAATATAAAATATTGTAATATTATATTAACATAATAATATATAATTATTGATCTATCCTTTTTATTGTTGTCATCGTTTCTTCTGCCACCATTATTTCCATCGTTTTCATTGTCATCATCTCCACCTAACTATTTTTATTGTAAGAACTGTGGTAAAAAGTCCATGTAATAAAGTTAATAAAGGAAAATTAATAACCAAGTGATCTGAACTTAAACAGGAATGCAACAACTTAGAAATATAATCATAAACACAGAGATGTAGTAGAAAAACACTTCATTTCATTAATTGAAAAATACTGAACTATGTTTACAAACAGAATGGAAATAAGATAGCTCGGGTGATGGTAGCATATCTCTCAGAAGAGATGTGGAGGCCACATGTATCTCAACTATGTTATAATGAGGCTCAAGGGCCTATTTATTATTGGAAAACATGAGAAAACCCTAAACGACCAAAACCCTAACCCTAGGAGATGTAACACCAAGAGATTGTGGGCCTTGATGGGGTTGGTTGGGCAGCCAAATTCTTGGGGTCATAACTGGGTCATATTATCTCCGTTTGGTGCATACGATACCTGGTTGGCATTATGATACAAGTGTTGTCCTTGATGGCAACTCACACAGATGACAAATCATAGTGCAGCAGGTCAGTAGCAAAGAATTGATGATCAGACTACAAAGAATGAAGAAAGAAAAGTATATACACAGGTTCACTATAGTGAACACACGCAGATTCACTATATACCAAGTGCAGCAGGTCAGTAGCAAAGAATTGATGATCAGACTACAAAGAATGAAGAGAGAAAAGTATATATGCAGGTTCACTATATACCAAGTCATGTACACACGTAGGTTCACTATATACCAAGTCGCGTATATACGCAGGTTCGTTATATACCAAGTAGGGTATACACGCAGGTTATACACGTAGGTTTACTATATACAAAGGCACGTATACATGCGGGATTTTTGATCAAAAGTCGTGTATGTGTATGCACAGACTTTCATGCAAGAAAAAGCACGTACATGTGGGAAAGCTTATTTTTGGGTCCGTGGTATTTAGACCTATGGTTTTGGACCTTGGTATTGCGTCCGAAGTGTTGAACCCAGGTATTGGGTCCCTAGTGCTGGTTCTAAATGGTTTTGGACCATGGTATTGAGTAAGGCCTAAGACTATAAAAGGAGAAGAAGATCATTAGGCAAATGCATTCAGAAAATCTTGAATATCAGATGAAGTATGAGATCCAGTATGTAGGGTATGTGTTCTTGATACCTTGCTTGATCTAAGCTAAGGAGGAATCTCAGTGATTGATGAAGAACAAGATCTAAGGATAGATCGGGATCTAATGGTTTGGAATGAATCATCTCTATACGGTTTGATCTTGTTAAGTCTAGATCTGTATATTGACGCATGTAATGTTCTGTAAATATTATGATCTGGGTATAACTCAAAGTTTGGAATAGCTGTAAATCATGAATGAATATTTACAGATGTATACGCTGGTTGACTATGATAAAAGCGCGTTCATACGCAGGTTAGATACATCTAAGTAACATATACCATATGAGCTATGATGTTTGAAGTTATAGGTGGTTCTGGTTGTTGATGAGTTATGATGACTGTTTACTGGTGTCAGTATTCTGCATATTCAGTTTGGTTGATTGTGTTTAACTTCAGTGTTGATGGAGGAGATCTAATAATGATCATAATTACTTATATTTATGTGATCTGATGGACTAGATCTGATTGCTAACACACATATTATCCTTGTATATGTAATAATCTGGGTATGTCTGAAGTCAGGAAGTGCATCAAGTTATAAGTAAGTAATTAATGACATGTACGTTGGTTCGTTTTGGTGAAGTTGCGTATACACGCTGGTTCGACTCTTCCAAGTAGCCTATGCACTCTGATGCATGATTTTTCATGATACAGTTAGATCTAAATGTTGTTGCAAAGTTTTGTGTTCTGCTCTATGTTCTAGTGACTGCAGGTGTTGACAGGGGTTTAGTGGTTCAGTATTGGATGATTCAGAGATTGATAATGCTAGTGTTGATTGATTGTGTGTCTCAATGATATTGACGGGTCCAGTATGAAAATTGGATGAAATGTGGCCTTCAAATTATGGTGTTGTGCTTCAGGAGTATCCAGTCTGAAAGTTTATGACACGTGGTACCTAGAGGAAGAAATAGAAGGTTGTAGCCTTCTGTAGGTCGGCACCTACGTACTAGTACATCAGCTAGTATAAGAGCTAAGGGGGTGGTAGCTCCCTTCCAGTAGCAGCTGGAAAACGAGTGAAGCATTCAGTAGACCGACACCTACGTACTAGTAAAAGGATCGGTTAGTACAAGAGCCAAGGGGATTGTAGCTCCCTTCCAGGAGAAGCTGGAGAACGAGAGAAGGTTGTAGCCTTCTGCAGGTAGAAGCTTGTGTACTGGTATAAGACTGCACCAGTATAGAAATATTGTAAAAATAAGTTTCTTATTAAAAATAAGATTGAGATGACTTGCAGTAGGTGATTTTCATCCACATTGGGTTTCCACCTTACATCATCGTGTTCATGTGTGCTTCTTGTGTGTGATGATTTGTTCTATTTTACTGCACCTGTCTATTGTTCATGTGGTTAATAAAGTTTTGATGCACTAACTAAAGATCAACAATTTAATGGATTAACTGAATACTAAGTTTACTGGATATACGTTAGTTGCATTATACACAGTTGCGTATACATGCGGTTTGACTTAACTGAAGTAGCGTATATGAATCTGAATATGGAAATGAAAAAGTTATATTGATTTGATAATACTGATTCACCCCCCCTCCCCTCTCAGTATTATTTCCAACAATTGGTATCAGAGCAGGTCCTTTGGTAGAAGCTTGATCACTTGAAGGAGATCTGTAGATCAATGGGAAAGAAGCTTAAGAAGAAAGTTCCTAAGAAGAAGAAGACATTTTAGAAGAGCTATGACAGTGGGAGAATTGATTGGGGAATATGTGGAAGAAGCACTTCAGATTCAAAATCACTTCATAATGAAGATGAATAAGCAAAAGAACTATCAGGTATGAATTTGTTATCCTCTAGTGATACATTTATCCATCCATTTGAAGATGATGAAAGTGATAGTGAAACAACTAAATTTTCTCTTATGGGTGAGCAAGAAAGATATCAAATAGGGGTAGAATTTAAAAGGCTTACAGACAAAATTAGAGATCAACAAGATCTATTGAACAAAAGGGAATGTGCCTTCAAAGAAGAAGCTACCAAACTAAAAGCTCAACTAGAGGAAGGAAACAAGGTAAGGAAGTTATTCAAGGACAACAACAATGCTATCTAAGCAAGAATGATGAACATTGGCTATGGCACAAAAGATTGGGGCATCTAAGCTTCTCTCAGATAAGGAAAGCATGCAAATATCAGGCAGTTCATGATTTCCCTGACATCAGAATTCCAAACAATACAATATGCAAATCATGTCAGTTTGGTAAGAAAACCAGAACTAATTTCCCTGAGAAGGAAGGACCAGCTAGCAGGCCACTTGAACTTGCCCATACTAATGTATGTGGTCCATCTAGAAAAAGGTCACCTCGAGGAGAAGAATATTTTATATTGTTCATTGATGACTTTTCCAGGATTTTTTGTATAGGACTTCTGAAGCATAAAGACAAAGCTTTCAAAAAGTTCAAAGCATTCAAAGCCTTAGTTGAAAACAAATCAGATCGCAGGGTCTAATGCCTCAGATCTGATCGAGGAGGGGAATTTACATTGAATGAATTTTTTGATTTTTGTAAAGAACATGGAATAAGAAGGGAATTCTCAAATGCAAGGACTCCTCAGCAAAATGGAGTAGCGGAAAGGATGAAAAGAACAGTTCAACAAATGGCTCGTGCTATGCTTGATGAGTCTGGACTCCCGCAACCTTCTAGGGTGAAGCTTCATTTGCTGCAGTTACTATTCTCAATAAGACAAACGTCCGAGTAAACAACACTCAAACTCCTCATGAACTTTGGTATGGTAAGACTACTACAATAAAATACTTCAAAATTTTGGAAGCAAATGCTACATCAAAAGGACTGATAAAAACCTTCACAAGTTTGAACCTAGAGCAGATGAAGGCATTCTCCTTGGTTACTCTCCCCACAGCAAAGCATATAAGTGTTACAATAAAAGACTTGGAAAAATTGTTGAAAGTATTGATGTAGTGGTTGATGAAGAAGGAAACATTCCTAGGCAGGTAAAATCCGAAGATTTTGAAGATGATCAGGACTATCCCTCAACATCAAATCAGACTTATGATGAAGAAGAAACTCATGAGGCACCAGAAGAACATATAAGAATAGAAGAAAAGACTCCATCCAGGTATGTTTAGAAGAATCATCCAGAAACTCAAATTTTGGGGCAGAAAGAGGCAGGTGTACAAACAAGAAGAACCATTTCAAAATCTTCAAGCTATCTAGCATTGCTCTCCTCCACTAAACCACAAAATGTAAGTGAGGCATGCAAAGATGAATGTTGGGTCAAGGCCATGAATGAAGAACTGGAGCAGATTGAAAAGAATAACATTTGGGAGTTGGTCCCTAGACCAAATGATAAGAATGTCATTGGGACAAAATGGATATTCAAAAACAAGATGAATGAAAATGGAGATGTTATTAGAAACAAGGCCAGACTTGTTTGTAAAGGGCATGCACAACAAGAAGGTATAGACTTTGAAGAAACTTTTGCACCAGTTGCTAGACTTTAGGCCATAAGAATGTTCCTTGCTCTTTCTAGCTTTCAGAAGTTCAAAGTATTTCAAATGGATCTAAAATTTTCCTTTCTGAATGGAGACTTGGATGAAGATGTGTATATCGAGCAACTAGATGAGTTTATCCTTGGAATGATCCAAAACTTGTATGCAGACCCAAAAAGGCTCTCTATGGCCTTAAACAGGCTCCAAGGGCTTGGTATTATCGTTTGGATAAGTACCTCCATCAACAAGGTTTTACGAAAGGATCAATAGATAGCAATCTATATATAAAAAATTGACAATGATAAGTTGCTAATACTTGTTGTGTATGTTGATGATATCATTTTTGGTAGCAATGAAGAATACATGAGTCAAAACTTTGCCTTGGTGATGAAAAAAGAATTTGAAATGTCCCTGCTTGGTGAGCTCACATATTTTCTTGGTTTACAAGTCCAACAAAATAAAGATGGTATTTTTCTATCACAAACTAAGTATCTCAAGCAGATCTTGAAGAAATATGAGATGGAGGATTTGAAACTAGTATGTACCCCTATGGTAACAAGATGCAGCCTCAGTGCAAATGATGAATCAGCAGCAGTACATCAACCAACCTATAGATCCATGATTGGTAGTCTACTCTATCTATCAGGTACCCGACCAGACATTATGCATGCAGTGGGAATAGTTGGAAGGTTTCAGGCAAATCCAAAGGAAACTCATCTTT
>APFE031020375.1:160750-213611 GCA_000404065.3 Pinus taeda
TCATCTTTAGGCAGTTAAGAGAATTTTCAAGTATCTTCAAGGAACTCAAAACTATGGCTTATGGTATCCTAGAGATACAGATCTCACACTTCATGCATATACAGATGCAGATTGGGCAGGAAGCGTCGATGACAGAAAAAGTACTAGTGGTGGTGCATTCTTTATGGGTTCCAGATTAGTATCTTGGTTCAACAAGAAACAAAGTTCAATTACATTATCTACAGTTGAAGAAAAATATGTAGTTGTTGCATCTTGCTGCACACAACTCCTTTAGATGATGCAAACATTGCAAGACATTCAAATCACTTGTACTCCACCTATCTCCATTTTTTGTGATAATACAAGTGCAATCAGCATTTCAAAAAATCCAGTCATGCATTCAAAGACCAAACACATACCTATCAAATATCATTTTCTCCAAGAACAAGTGCTTGAAAAAAAGGTCAAATTGGAGTATGTTCCCTCCAAGGAACAGGCTGATGATATACTCATCAAACCACTACCTAGGGAGACATTTGAATACCTCACACCGAAGCTGGGAGTAGTTGATGCATCATCTTGCTGTTGAAACTTGTCTGTTTCGGAGAAAAGTGGTTGTACGTGAATTTAATGAGGAGAATCAGTGTACATACACCGGCTTATGTGGATCCAGTCACGTATATGTTGGTTTGAAGACAAACAGTGGGCCAGGCTCAGGATGAAAAGAGTCTGATATGGGTCTGACAGAGACCATATAGCACAGGTTTAGGGGGAGCATATATTCTTCTAATAATGCATTGTTGGCATTATCTTAGAAGATCTTGGTTCAATTTCACAGTTGTTTTGATTGTAGGTGGAACAGGTGCAGAGGGAGAACATGGTTGCTGGTTTGAATGATGATTGACAGATGCTGCTGATGATAGTTGTTGATAACTATCATACTCTTGTTTTGGATATTTCGTCTCTATGTCATGTATTTCTTTTCTTATCAAGGTCATGTAACGGCCTATCTTAGTTTCCCCACTATGCTTGGGATGGATAATGTATTGTTCTTATTTTCGCATGTGAAAATTCTTGGTGTATCCCCACTTTGTTGGGTGGATGAGTTAATATTGGTATATTTCCACTTGGTTGGGAGATGGATGTATGTATGAGTCTTTAGTGATAGGAAGGTCATTTGTGATGTATAAAGTCACGTTTCTTCTTGTAGAACATCTTCTTGCAAACCTTTCCTACAGTTAGGGGGAGATTGGACAGCACAGCAGAGTAGAGAATTCAACATGTACTTAGGGGGAGTATAACCCTTTGCCCTTGATGACAAAGGGGGAGAATGACTTTGAGTGACTTGGTATGGTTGTTGCCATCAAGTCCAAAGGGGGAGATTGTTGGCATTATCATACAAGTGTTGTCCTTGATGGCAACTCACAGAGATGATAGATCATAGTGTAGCAGGTTAGTAGCAAAGAATTTATGATCAGACTACAAAGAATGAAGAAAGAAAAGTATATATGCAGGTTCACTATATACCAAGTCGTGTACACATGCAGGTTCACTATATACCAAGTCACGTATATACGTAGGTTCACTATATACCAAGTAGGATATACACACAGGTTGTACATGCAGGTTCACTATATACAAAGGTGCGTATACACACAGGATTGCAAATCAAAATTCGCATATGTGTATGCATGCCCTTTCATGCATGGAAAAGCGTGTACATGTGGGAAAGCTTATTTTTGGGTCTGTGGTATTTAGACCTATGGTTTTGGACCTTGGTATTGCATCCGAAGTGTTGAACCCAGGTATTGGGTCCCTAGTATTGGTTCTAAATGGTTTTAGACCATGGTATTGAGTAAGGCCTAAGACTATAAAAGGAGAAGAAGATCATTAGGAAAATGCATTCAGAAAATCTTGAATATCTAATGAAGTATGAGATCCAGTATGAAAGTTATGGGTTCATGATACCTTCCTTGATCTAAGATAAGGAGGAATCTCAATGATTGATGGAGAACAAGATCTAAGGATAGATCGGGATCTGATGGCTTGGAATGAATCATCTCTATACGGTTTGATCTTGTTAAGTCTAGATCTGTATACTGACTCATGTAATGTTTTGTAAATATTATGATCTCGGTATAACTCAAAGTTTGGAATAGCTGTAAATCATGAATGAATATTTACAGATGTATACGCTAGTTGACTATGATAAAAGCACGTACATACACAGGTTAGATACATTTAAGTAGCATATACCATATGAGCTATGATGTTTGAAGTTATAGGTGGTTCTGGTTGTTAATGAATTCTGATGACTGTTTACTGGTGTCAGTATTCTACATATTCAATTTGGTTGATTGTGTTTAGCTTCAGTGTTGATGGAGGAGATCTAATAATGATCATAATGACTTATATTTATGTGATCTAATGGACTAGATCTGATTGCTAACACACATATTATCCTTGTATATGTAATAATCTGGGTATGTCTGAAGTTAGGAAGTGCAACAAGTTATAATTAAGTAATTAATGACATGTATGCTGGTTCATTTTGGTGAAGTTGCGTATACACGCTAGTTCGGCTCTTCCAAGTAGCGTATGCACTCTGTTGCATGATTTTTGATGATACAGTTAGATCTGGACATTGTTGTAGAGTTCTGTGTTCTGCTCTGTGTTCTAGTGACTGCATGTGTTGACAGGGGTTCAGTGATTCAGTATTGGATGATTCAAAGATTGATAATGCTAGTGTTGATTGATTGTGTGCCTCAATGATATTGATGGGCCCAGTATGAAAATTAGATGAAACGTGGCCTTCAGATTATGGTGTTGTGCTTTATGAGTATCCAGTCTAAAAGTTTATGAAATGTGGTACCTAGAGGAAGAAAGAGAAGGTTGTAGCCTTCTGTAGGTCAACACCTATGTACTAGTATATCAGCTAGTACAAGAGCTAAGGGGGTGGTAGCTCCCTTCCAGTAGCAGCTGGAAAATGAGTGACGCATTCAGTAGGCCAGCACCTATGTACTAGTAAAAGGATCGGCTAGTACAAGAGCTAAGGGGGTTGTGACTTCCTTCTAGGAGAAGCTGGAGAACGAGAGAAGGTTGTAGCCTTCTACAGGTAGAAGCCTGTGTACTGGTATAAGACTGCACCAATACGGAAATATTGTAAAAAAAAGTTTCTTATTAAAAAGAAGATTGAGACGACTTGTAGTAGGTGGTTTTCACCCACATTGGGTTTCCACCTTACATCATTGTGTTCATGTGTGCTTCTTGTGTGTGATGATCTGTTATGTTTTACTGCACCTGTTTACTGTTCATATGGTTAATAAAGTTCTGATGCACTAACTAAAGATCAACAATTTAATGGATTAACTGAATAATAAGTTTACTGGATATATGCTAGTTACATTAGACACAATTACGTATACATGTGGTTTGACTTAACTGAAGTAGTGTATATGAATCTGAATATGGAAATGAAAAAGTTATATTGATTTGATAATACTGATTCACCCCCCCTCAGTATTATTTCCAACATACCTTGTTGGAAAGGTCTCACCGAGCACTACAGGCTTCTCCACATGCCCTTGCATACAACTACTATCCTATCGCCGACCCAAAAAAAACGTCGTTTACGGGGTCAAAACTGCTCCATAAGTTCAGGACTCGAAAAACTGCTAAAAATAGTAAATGTTGAAATAAACAAGGAAACATATGAAACTCCACCAATATCCACCTGGATCATTCCTCCCCCCTTAAGAAGCAATGGCCCCCATTGCATGCAGAGCCTCTATGAAGTGTGGAAATTTCTATTGAACATAGTCCTTGGTGAACCACTTGCCTTGGTGAAGGAGTTGGCCTGCTTTGATAACTTGATATAATTGTATCCTTTGTTGTCGAGTGTTCTTGATCAATGTGTCCATCATTTGATCAGTTGTGGCCTATTCCATGTAGTCTGGGTTGATATCTCTTGGTGTGAGTTGTTCTATAATGCCATATGTGTCCAACAATGGTGGAAAGTATGGTCGAAGGCGATCTACATTGAAAACATGGTGCAGACCAAGGAACGGTGGGATGCTGAGCTTAAAGGCATTGTCGCCGAATACCTTGGTGATGGTGTATGACCCATTTTGGAGTGGGCAAAGCATGTGGTGGGGTCTAGCAAGGCACTCCTTTTGCAAATTTAGCTAAACATTGTCTCCCACCTAGAACTTGTGCGACGCTCGATGGTGATCATGGCACTACTTGTACTTAGCATTGGCTTTGTCCAGTATATCGTGGACTTGTTGGCGGATGTGTTGCACGCACTCAATGAAGTTGTTAGCCCTTTCATCTTTGGACTGAATGTGATTTGAATCTACCTGAGTGCCTGCAAATGGTATGGGCACATAAATGGGTCATAATGGCTGAAATCATAGCCCTGCCTGAAAGGGGTTGTGGCCTGTTGAATTGTGGAGAGCTTTATTGTAGTTGTGTTGGACATAGGGGAGAATTTCATCCCACGTGCATGGATGATTTGATTTGTACATGTGGATAATGTGTATGATCATCTTGTTGACAACCTCCATTTGGCCATCAGTTTGGGGATGGAAAGTCATGAAATTAATAAGCTTTTTATCCAGCATCGACTAGAGACTTGATGAAAATGCACTTAGAAATATGTTGTCCTGATATGAGACAAGAGACTATGGGATCCCAATGTGTACCCACTCTCGCTTAAAGAAGAGCTTAACAGTGGTATCTATTATGATACTCTTCTTGCAAGTCACCATGATGATCATCCTAGAGAATCTGTCGATGACCATGAAAACACAATCATTGTCATGCTTAGTAGAAGGAAGGCCCGACATGTAATCCATGGAGATAGATTCCCAAGGTCGGTTAGGAGTATACAGGCCTTGATTCTTGATGGTTGGATTGGAAATGGTGCAGGAGGTGCAGGATCTAATGTACTTCCCAACATCCCGACGAAGTTTCGGCCAATAAAATTACTTAAGAAATACTACCACTATTTTCTATCCTCCGAAATGTTCAACGACCCGACTATAGTGCACCTCCAAAATCATCTTGGCACACTAACTTGAAGGAACATAGATGTGTCCCATGTGGCATAATGGTGTTGGGATGGGGTCCCTTAAGGTCAATTTTGGGGAAAAAGCCCAAGTTTTATGTAAAAATATGTAAATTCTCCGCAAATTGTGGTCGTGGAGCACATAGATAGTTAAAGAGTCAAAAAGGGTTTTACCCTTCTTTATGTAAGTTAGGTCGGCTTTCTGAAGATCTACCCATGTTTCGCAGACCATGGGATTGTATAAATAGGTGTGTCTTAGAGAGTCCAAGGCAGGAGATTGATGAAGATGAATGTAATGGGTCAATAGAAGGAAGATAATAGAGGTACTAGAAGAGGAAAAGGCTCTGCAGCTGTATGCATAGAGGCCTAGAGTAGATTCCGCAGTTGAGTGCACAGCGAATTCTTGAGTCTGTAAGAATTCACTGAATATCAATGAAGAATATTGTTACAAAAATTCCGATGTTTCATCTATTTACTTCTATTATGTATGAATGCACCTTATGTTGTGACGAATGATGGGTTTATAAAATAATGTTGTATTAATGCATGACTTACTTGATCTATATTGTTATATGAACGCAATTGATGTTAAGCAATTGATGTTAAGGATTTACGCGAAGATTATATCATTGTATGTTAGAGTTATCAAACCCTTAAGCAGATCTGAGTAAATACTGGGTTAAGAATATTCTTGGATGTGTGTAAGTAGTTAGTTTACCTACTCAGGGTCCGTGAAATCTAGTCGTAGACCTTCATGGAGGTCTAGAAGCTATTTAAAGGAAGTTACATTGATAAACCATAAAGTCTTATCAATCTATGCAAAGGGAGATTGAGGGCACAAAATAACATCAAGCTGATCTCTGGGTGCAGAAACTTGGTTCCAACATCCACCCATACTGCTTCGAGTGAGACTTTAGCCCACGCTTTGAGGATTAATGCCGAAAGGGCTAATAGTGTATGGATTTGTTTGGCATGACTAACTCTGAACCTAGGTGAGGACCCACTAATCCAAAAAATGGTTCCATTGCTGAGATCGAGATCTACATAAAGAGATGTGTGATGTTGCATCATTGGAATCCTACAAAGAAATTAATTGAGAAGTGGTTGGATAGAAATATCCATGAATTCATGATGCAAGAGAATACAAATCTGTGCCTGAAAAAAGAACAGTCGTTAGAGAGATATCTATACACAAAAATACATGAAATTTTCTTCTGCACCTTCCTGATCAAATTGTATGAGTGGATCGCTAAATTGGTAGACGCCCAAGGAAGGTGGAGGCTTGACGGTCCAATAGTGTGCACCTCAGAGTTAGTGCAAAGGTTGGAAGCTTCTGAAGATAATATCATGTGCATTGTTGACCATTGGCTTGATCGAGTCATAGGAGGATTTGTGACAGAATTCATGGTCAATACCTTAGTCAGTTAGAGTGAAGAAGAGCGACGCTTATTCAAAGGGCCACAAGGTAAGTACTTGAGATCTTTGAATACTTGGATTAAGATGCTCTTGTGTTAAACTAGGGTTATGTCACTACCTTGATGTTTGGATCTACGTGAAGTGGACAACTCTTTAGAAATCAGGAGAGAACAAGTCCTGAATACATCCCATTGATAGAACCTCCTTCAAGTGAACATGAGGGAGCGGTACATACCTCACCGTGAAGTGTTGTATAGTTGATAAAGCAAGGTTTTTTACAAATATCTCATCCACCCACACCACCTCCTCCTTCACCTCCACAACATACACCTTCACCCACACCACCACTTTTTCCACCGTTCAACATGTTGAATACCATGAAGTTTCCCGTTTTCAAGGGCTTGGGAAGTGAGGACCCGAATCAGTTTTGGTTCGTTGCAAAGATTGTATGGACGACATAAAATATTACAGATGATCATATAAATAAAGTGTAGTTGGTTACCACTCTGCAAGATCGTGTGTTGACATGGTACATTAAGTGTTGCATCGATAATCCATTAGCATCGTTAGCGGAAACTCAGAATACTCTAAATAAGGAATTTGATAAGCCCAAGTCTAAATCATAATCAATCATTGGATTGAACCAAATCATGGTGAGGCCCAGTGAAATGCCCGGGAATTAGATCAAATATTAAAATTCCATATCCATGAGGCTAATATGAATCTGACAGATAGTCAGTACTGCAAATGGTTTGTAGCCTCGCTCCTACCCCACCTGAGGGTTGCCTTATCGCAGCAAAAGGTAGGGACCCAGGTGCAAGCCATGGAAATTGCAATGAGATTGCATGAAATGCCTATTCAAGATACTTCTTTGGGAGTTTAGTAGATTCACGCGGAATTGTAGAATCTCTGCTTGGAATTACAGAGCTTGAAAAAGGAAAAAGCGGCTCAACCGGAGCTGCGCGAAGGAGTTTTGTGCCTCAAATGTAAAAGTCAAGGGCATGATAAAGATCATTTCGCTATCTTCACAAATTATATTACAGGAGGAGGACGAATGCCTCTGAGTTAGGGAGCTTCATCAGGACCATGTATATGGCCCACGCTATGGTGCGCTATTTGTCAGGTGGCTGTTAAACATGTTATAGATAATTGTCATTTTCTACAAAAGTTTTTATAGACACTGCAATTTTTTTTTTGTAATTTCTATAAATCAGTGGACCATGATGAGAGTAACTGTCGTAGCTATGAATTGATGATGGAAAGAACCCACGCATATCATATACAAACAGAAATGCAGCCTCCGGATCGAGGCATTGGGGGAGCACGTGGAGGCTATTAGCAGCGCGAACGAGGCTGAGGGGGAGGAGGACCTAGTAGAGGTTGGGGACAAGTTATTTGCTATAATTACAGAGTGCCAGGACACTACATGCGGGAGTGTATGATCCAGACATGCCCATCATGTCGATATTGTACTCAATTTGACCACGCAATAGACGAATTTTGTATATTGATAGCTAAGATGCAGGAGAATAAAATGCAATCTCAGCAACCTACCCAAAATTTTCAAATGATGAGGGTCGAGCCCCGGGAAGAGGATCCCAATGTGAATATTATGTTGTGAAGTGGAAGGATGACTGGTGATGATAAAGGGAAACAACATGAAGAGAGTGAATGGGTCCACATGGCTCCAAAGAAAGAAGTTGGGTTTGACCTAGAGCACATGAAGGAAATGTTCATGGAAGCAAAGAAAAGCTTTTTTGAGGCCTCTGCCTCAGGACTTTGGGACAAGCTATCTGAAGAGGTTGACCCCTCCATGCTTACTACTTTCTTGGAGACTTGTATGAAGTTGTTGCACGATAGCAAGGCCATGAATGGGCTACAAGAACTCATAAATAAGTGTGCTGGTAAGGAAGGTGCTCCTGAAGGAAACTGTACAATCAGAAAAATAGGCAAACACAAGACGATAATAGGGTGCGAGATGAGACTCATCGCGCAAATAGGAGACTATGAGATGGAACAAGTTATTTTGGATCTAGGGTCAGATGCGAATGTTTTTCCTAAATAGAGATGGGAAAGAATGGGGAGACCTGCACTATAGTGGTCCCCTATTCAATTGAGGATGGAAAAACAACAGAAGATTATCCTTATGGGGTGATTACATGGAGTGACCATAGATATAGAAGGAGCGAGCGCACTGGCCAATTTTGAAGTGATAGAGATTGTTGATGACAACAATCCATATCTCGTGCTCCTGGAAATCGATTGGGCTATCAGCATGAATGGGGTAATCAATTTGAAGAAGCGAACAATGTCATTTGAAAGGAAATCGCTCCACGTGGTAGTCCCACTAGACCCTGTAGACGGATCATGTTATACTGAACCGATCCATGACTATGAGGAAAGCAGCGATGATTTGGACCATATATATAAGATAATAGCTTGAGATGAAGACTGGGTTAATCTGATAGTTGATGGACGAATTTCATGGGACCGTGAAAGTTCCTATACAACAGATTCAAATGAAGAGTTGAAGCATTAGCATAATAGGTTGCATGAAGTATCCACACTGCACTGCAACATGATGACCAAATAGTTGCACTCTGTGTCGTCGGAGGGAAGAATTTTTCCTTTTTGTGATGGTTTAACTAACGTCGATAAATTTTTGGATGCTTTTGAAAGAGAAGTTCTAGAGGACTACCACTTTCAGGCATTGGACTGGCACTGCATGCTTTGCCCACTCAGTGGTGGGGTATGCACAATGACAACTTTGATGAGTGGTGCAACTACAGAAGGATGATGAAAGCACGGTTTGGTCGGCATAAGTTATGGGTAATGGAGAAGTATGACGGGAGGAACGATCTGGGTGATCACTTGGCCAAATGGACTAACATTTATGGAACAAAACCATAGCCAAAATGGGTACATTTAGTTTGCCACACTCTAGATATAATCCCTATGAACTAGTATTTGGAAACGGAGCTCCACCATGGCACTAGAGAGTGGGATGTTTTGAGAGAAGGATTTGTGAGGACCTTTAGCTTTGAAGATAGGTTCAAAATAATTGATGAGGCATTGCAAGAGGTTAAGGCAACGATCTTTCGAATCTGTAGGATCCCTTGGAATTGATTCAACGAGATTGGAGCACCCATCTACGCCCTGCACTAGAATGTTATAATGTGATTACTGAAGGAGACAATGAGTATTCAAGGATTATTAACATTCCAGAAAAAGAAGGCCACCATGAGGTAGAGGGACTGCAGATAGAGAATTCATACATCATTGCACCATTGAAAACTAAGAAAGTAAATATTGGCACAAAGGTGAAACCAAAGTTTGCCAATATTGGGGATTGTGATGCAGGAAAGTGTTCCCTCTGTGGACAGAGGCAACCCCTCTAGCCCTAGAGTGGGTCTAGTCACAAACAAGGACAAATCAATAATTATTTTCCTTAAACAGTTAAAGTTGGAGGCCTACCTCCACCGGTGGTCGATGGAGTTCCGTTGGACTGCTCCAGCTTCTGCTTCCTTCTCCTCAATGAGTGATCAACCTGAAACAAAGCAAAGGAAACACAACAAAGCATGTAACCAGATGCAACAATGCACTATTTACTCACAAAGTCAAGAAGTCATGAGCTATCAAGTACATTACATACAAGACATAGGAAAACGTCATTGATTGCATTAATAATGAAATAAGAGTCAGCTTACAACCAAAGTCTTGACGTCACAAGCCTTCTCAGGAAGAGTCCAGCCAACATGTTATTCAAGCATTCACTCTTTGAAGATGGATCTCCCAACATACAAGAGCTCTCTCACTCATAAGTTTTACACAAGATCAAGGGCACTTCACAACCTTCCACAAGCTATCAACAATACCACACTTGTCACACTCACACCAGCTATCTAGAAAACTCACAAAACAATAACAGCACTGGTCAACTAGCCAACTATCAGAAACTAGGAACTCAAGAACTAGCCATGCATATCAATGGTGAGAGTTTAAATAGGAGGAGTCTCCATGAATGGGGGAAAGGAGAGCTTATCACCAAGGAAGGTAGCACAATTGACGAAACTACCACACCAGGAAAGGAAGGGCGACATAAACAAGGCCAACAACCAGGTCTGGAGTCATCTGGAAGGCTGACTGTTGGAACAATTCGCCCAATATGGATCACCACAGGCACAAAACTAAGATTCAGTGCTGACATCGCAAGTGATCAGTGCAGATAGTCAGATCATCGCTGAAGAAACCACATAGCCCCACGCTGGTGCTTGAAATTGGGCCATCATGAGAATCAGGTGTACTTCTGCAGTGGCAGCACAGTCGGTCTATTCATGAGCGCCTTTCAACACGCTTATTAAGCCAATAGCCGTGATGACGCAGATAACTTTGGAAAAGTCGGTCGATTGGCAACTTAGGAGAGCATTTGTTTGTCATAAGAATGTTTGACTTGGACACATGACACAATGGAAAGAACCGGAAGTGAAGGTGGTGACAAATTACTGCATAATAGATGCCCCCTAAAGTATGAAGCCCGGGAGAGTAGGAGGGGTGAAATTCTTTACAAAACAACTGAGCTAGAACACCATCTAGAAGGACCTGTACGCAAGTCGAACTAATATCTCTGAAGTACATGTAGTCTAGGCATGGGCGCAGCCATCCAAAAGACATATGGAATAGGTCTGTGGTATGGACGCAGCCACCTAGCGAATGAGACCATGATAATGATAAAGGTATGGTTACAGCCATCCATCAATAAGTCATGTCATCACGAACCAATCCACACAGCCCGAGCGTGTGTAATCTGAGCCCAGG
Organism: Pinus taeda; assembly: GCA_000404065.3. Taxonomy (NCBI): domain Eukaryota; kingdom Viridiplantae; phylum Streptophyta; class Pinopsida; order Pinales; family Pinaceae; genus Pinus; species Pinus taeda. Next base: position 172,029 of record APFE031020375.1, read on the forward strand.
GTCTTGAACCCAGCCGACCAATAGTACAAATTCTAACATTCGAATAGAAGTGCTAAAGTCGAGCATGATAGAAAGTCGTTTGATTACCGGTCAATGATGAAAAACCATTAACAAGCGCGAGAAAAACCACCAATGATGACAATGGTTCTCAAGGTACCGTCTAGTAGAATCCACGAAGCGTGAAGAAAGAGCTAAAGTCAAACACTCATGGAATCACCCAATTGATGACCAATGATGCAAATCAACCATTAGGTGCGAAGAACTTGCCATTGAGGCATGCAAGCTCCAAGGTACCAAAAGGGGATCGCTAGATCAATCTCTTGGATAATGAGTTGATGTCTATAGGAGACGACCCGTCATAGGAGGGCCATGATGTTTCCCCTATCAACAACATGAGATAAGGAACAAGTGGTAGATGGTGAAATAGAGTATCAGAGAAGGAGACAGAGGTGTAAACTGCAGAAGGATTATACTCCTGAACATGTTGGCGACATGACTCCGGAGGGTGGAAGCATTCAGGTACCAAAGGATCAAAGGCTTGATGAAAATAGCATGGATCAAATGGAATGAGGCTAAATGACAACCCAAACCCACAGAAGGCCAAATGATGATGTATGTATGTCCCAACCTGACAAGAAACAAAAGTGTCAATGTTCAAGAGTAACTCACTGCCATAGACAATCGATGATAAACTTGATGTTAAATCCAACCTAGTAATAGCTTAAAGAGCCCTAGGGAGGAGAAGCTTAAGTCTCGTCATGGTGACGAGTCCAATGTCATTAGATTTTAACGAGTCTGACATAGGTAAAACTCAAAGTCTTTTTCATATTTAGGGAGTTTGAAAAAGACATGGAAAAGAAAACTCCAGAGGGGTCCTTTTTCGTAAAGTTCTGTCTCTCGAGCCCGAAAAAGTATAAAACAATACTCGAAAGAACCGCCAGACCATTACAATCAAGGATTACTTTTCATAATTAGTGACTTCGATTGGAAAAAGTAGAAAAGCGACCAAAATCACATTGTTTCGTAACCATTAACGAGCCTGAAACGACAAAGGCCTGGCAATATTTTCTCAGTTAAACAGTCAGAAAAAGAGCTTAAAGGTGACCGCCTCTTATTTAATTTTAACGAGTCAAGAGGAGAAACTCGGCTATCTTTTCATGTTTTGAGTCGGAAAAGAGCTTAAAGGCAACTTCACGGATCAAGTGTACATGAAACTCCATCGCCTGTAGACCTGCAGAAAACAGGTCACACGTAAACCCATTCGATATAAAACAACATAGCTGAAAAACTATATTTTATTTTAAACATATGATAAAAATGAGGAGAAAACCCACATTTATAAATTATAATTTTTAATTTTCCAAAAGTTACTATAAAAGGGGGGTTAAACCATTGATTTTTTACCATTGTTACTGTTTATGCACTGTAGAGCGTTTTCGAGCACCAAAGTTAGTGAGCTAATTCCGGTCCATTCGTCCATTATTTGTCCCAAAACTCCATCTAGGTAGATAGACCTCATCTTACGCCTCAATTCAATGTCTTTTTTGATGTATCTGACCATGGGGTGTGTGAGTTTAGGTGAATTTTTCAAAACAAATTCCGCTCTCGGTCATCGCAGGTTTAGCCCTTGGGTCCGCGATGACCGAGAAAAATTTACATAGAACACAGCCCGATCATCACAGAAAAGTGATGTACTTCTGCGATGATCGAAAAAAATTAACACTAGCGCCCATGATCATCACATCCATTTTAGAAACAGACGCGATGATGCCACGTGACCATTTTTTGATAAAAAAAATGTTTATATTTTGCAACAAGGATGCTAATGGAATTTCTTCATCATGCAGGCTATAATGGCGTTCGTCTAGCAAGAATGAACACATGATGACAATGATATCCAAGCTTTTGCTGATGCAGGGTGCCGAAATGCATTGCGAGCATGCGGATTGCTCAAATTCTTCCTCACTCCGCACCTCCGGTCATAGCCCAATTTACTCGAGCTACTAATCCGGGCCTGGAATCCCACAGATGAGAAATTCATCATCCGAGGCCAGGATATTGAATTTGATGCCATAGATGTATATTTTTTGACCGGGCTGTCCCGTCGGGGTGTGAGGCCGATCTTGGAGGGCCAACGTCCTAGGGACGAATCACTAGAGATGATCATGGCTCGGGTGTGCCCAGGGGCTCGCAAAATGAAGAGCAGGAAGGTGCCAATCCCGATGGTGAACGACGTAATTCTTCGAGCTATGTTATTTATGGTGACATGGGGAGTGGGCTCCCAAGCCCAACATGAGGCTTCGAAGACCCATCTTTGGTTGGCTCTCAAATGTCTCAATCCAACCATGTTTAACTGGGTAGACACAGTGACGGAAAACATGAAAAGGCAGCTTACCAGATGTCGTCGAGGGGAGACGAAGTTGTTTGGCTACAGATCCATCTTAGTCCCGCTCATGCTAGAGTGGGTGCCAGCACTGCAGCTACAGGACATAGATTTAGATGCCCCCAGACCATGTGAGACTAGAGCTACATGGTGGGCACACGTCATGCCACGAGGAGGTTGTGGACGACCAGTATCGTGGGGATACTATTTCGAGAGTGGTTGGAGCACCAGGTGATCTTCTTCGAGGATTGGTCATATGCTGGCATGGATTTCCGCGGAGATCCTAACATGCAGCTGCTTGTTGGTGAGCAGTGGGATGATGGTGGTAAGACACTTGATCACATTTTTTGCATTTTATTTTTTATGATGTTTTTTATTTTTTTCATGTATATGTCCCAATAATGAACACTACAGAATTGTAGATGTGGGACCAGTGAGACCTGTTGGGTTGGCTCCAGAGGGACAGAGGGATGCATAGGGCATGAGAGCGTTGGCCATGGCTCCCCTAGCATATGACGAGGTGGAGACAATGGCCAGAAACCTTGAGGGTCTAATGGCGGGCATCCCTGATTACCAGGGGATCAAGGAGGTCCCCATAGCGTTGCAGATCCACATAGTAGGAGTGAGACCCAGGGCCCACCGCCTATTGAGGTGGGCGGCACAAGCGGCGGTGTGCTATAGGAAGCACAACCCACCAGAGTAGACACCTAGGTGTACTTCTTGCTGATGAGTTTTTGAGAGACATGTGTCTCAGATGTATGGAGAGCATAGAGTCTGCTTGGACATATACACTTATTTTTTGAGCGCCTTAGTGCGCCACACGATATCTATATCTATATATATATATATATATATATATATATATATATATATATTATATAATATATATATATATATATATATATATACACATATTCCTATGGTTTATTGTGTTTTTTATGCTTCTATTTGTTGTTTTAATCACATGTTATGAAAATGTCTGTCTAATACATAATTGGCTAATGCATCAGTTAACATGTTTAATCGCCTTGGAATGTGTTGATATGTGATGAAATCAAAATTCCTTTCTAACAATTTAACATGTAAATATAACCTTAAAATCCGATGGTCTCTGACGGAATATCGCCCATTGAGATGATGGATGACAAGCTAAGAATCCAGGTTCACAACCAATGTTCGAATACCGAGATTGATTGCCTCGGCTAGTAACTCAATAACAACACTATACTCAGCAACATTATTCATTGTACAACCTAGAAAAACCCCTTGAAGGTCTACTAGCTCACCATGAGGATTGTAGATCACCCATGCCGTAGAGGACAAGTTATGAGTACTGCGGTAGGCACCATCGGTGAAACCAACGTAAGGTGCACCAGACATCTGCACAAGAAGCAAAAGGACACCATAAGCAGCAATCATGCCGACACACCAAGCCAAAACATGGAAACATGCACACACGCAACACACCTTCTAAGACACACGTATGTACAAATTAGAGTGCATGGAATTCACGCATAATATTTTTTCAAGTAAAGACCATTTCGAGGCTTATCCAGAGGGTTCCCTTCATAGTCAATCAGCTCATAGCCTCCCTTTTGCAAAACTTGCTTTACAATATAAGGCCCGTACCACATGGGATCGAATTTTCCTGCCCCTAGCTTATCGTTGGCTTGATCGTAGAGCAGGACTAAATCTCCCTCAACAAAAGAACGAGGATGAACAGTATGATCGAAGTGAGTTTTCACTCTCTTCTTTTGTGCTTCGATAGCTAGAGAGGCTAGTCAACGAGTCTCGTCTAGCCGCTCCAGGTAAAGAAGGCATTCTTCTACCGGAGCAGTGTCAGGGAGTAATTCGACAGCTAATTTCAAAGAAGGGATCTCGCACTCGATGGGAAGGGTAGCCTCCAGTCTGTAAACCAATTGGAATTGAGTGAAACCGGTGGCATCCTTCATAGAAGTTCGGTAGGCCCATAAGGCAGAGAACAACATCAAGTGCCAGTTAGACTTGTGCATGCCAATGGTTCGTTGAAGCATCGTAACTAGAATTTTGTTAACGGCTTCTACTTGGCCATTGGCCTGAGGATAGTATGGAGTCGAGCTATCATGCTGCAAGCCTAGCTGGGTTGTTAGCTCAGTCATCATATGATTACATAAATGCTTCCCGTGATCAGTGATGATAGCCTGAGGGACTCCGAACCATGAGATAACATGATTAAACAAAAATTGCACTGCTATGTGACCGTCTTCAGATAGTGTGGGCATCGCGTTAGCCCATTTTGTGAAGTAATCAATGGAAATGATGATATACCCATGCCCCCCAGCCAAGCGAGGGTTACAGGTCATATAATCAATGCCCCATTTTGAAAAAGGGCTGACGGTAACAATAGGGTGCAATGGAGCATGGGGCGCATGCATCTTCCGCTGGTAGATTTGGCACTCGTGACAGGAGTGGACGACAAGAATGTAGTCCTTGAAGATGGAGGGTCAAAAGTAACCGGTGCAGAGGATCTTTTGAGCAGTAGCATATCCAGACATGTGACCACCACAAGCACTAGAATGGCAGTCATTTAAAAGTCACTCAGCTTCCTCGAGTGTTAAACATCGGCGGAGAATAGAGTCGGCGCTGAGACGGTATAGGGTGTCCCCAATAATACGACAGGGCTGAGATTGATGGCGAATCCATCGTCGATCATCCTTAGACACATTAGGACAAAAGGAGGATGTCTGCAGATAGATAATGATATCCCCATACCAGGGATCGAGGGTGCTAATTAAGAACAAAGTTTCATCCGGAATATGGTCCTCTAACCAAGAGGCCATGATAAGAGATGGAAAAGAGCACAACAATTCAACAAAGACGAGGGATCTCTTGGACTTGGCAGTAGTGAATTCCAGGTCGAACTATCGGAGGATGAAAATCCACTTCGAGTACTTGCCCCCCAGCAACTGACGCTACAGAATGTATGTCATTGGGTTGCAATCAGAAATCACTGTCGTAGTGCACAATAAGATATAATGGCGGAAATATTGGACGGCACAAATAGCAGCCAATGCCAACTTCTCGACTTGAGCGTATCGAGATTCTGTATCTAATAGATTGCAGCTGAGACAATAAATGACATACTCAATGTCATCGTCATCATCTTGAGACGGAACCATGCCAATAGTGGTATCGGCAGCGGCCAGATACAGAGTGTAGTCATGATGATAATTAGGAGGATGCAACAATGGAGCAGAAACAAGGAGAGCCTTGAGGTGCTCGAAGGACTCTTGAGCAGCGGCATCCCAAAGAAAAGGGGTGCCCCGCTTTAATAACCGCATGAAACCTTTGGCCACTTCGGCATAGTTCGGAATAAAGCGTCATAAAAACTTCGTTTTACCCTACAAACTCTACAATTGTTACAAAGACGCAGGGGGAGGAAGATTCAGAATGACGTTGACCTTAAGGGGATCCAAACGGATGCCCTCTCGGGAGACGATGAACCCGAGAAGTATGCCAGACTCTACGCAGAAGACACACTTATGTGGATTGAGCCGGATGCGGTAGTGTTGATAGCGGAGAAAGATTTCACAAAGGTGGGTGGGATGCTCCTATCGTTTAGCTGAATGAGCTAGTAGGTCATCCAGGTAAGGTTGCACGTTGTGTCGAATATCATGGAATGCATAAGACATCGCGCTTTGGAAGGTAGCACCAAAATTTTTCAAACCGAAAGGAAGCTTTTTGTAGGTGAAAGTGCCCAATGAACAGATAAAGACGGTCTTGGGTTGAGCGGCAGGCACGATATTAATCTGGTTATAACCAGAAAAACGGTCCATGAACAAGTACATTTCACTTCTGGCACACTCATCAATGAGCTGGTCAATGAAGGCTGTGGGGTAGTTATCTTTGGGACAGGCTCGATTAATATCACGGCAATCAACATAGACCTTAACGGTGCACTGCTTTTTAGTCACAGGGACGATATTGGAGACCTAATCTGTGAGGGGGATGGGGTATATGAAACCAGCCTTAAGGAGCTTTTCAACTTCTGCTTTGATAGCCGCAGCCTTTCAGGGGTGCACGGGGCGCAAACATTGTCGAACAGGCTTAGCACCCGGATACGTGGGTATCTCATGCACCACAATACTAGGATCGATGCCAGGTATTACTTCATATGACCAAGAAAACACATCACAGAATTCGTGAAAAAGACCAGTATAGAGCTAAATCACCTCAGGAGTACAACTTAGTCCAACGTGGATGTGCTCGACATTCCCTGGTTTAACAGAGATGTCAATTGGCTAGGTTTGCGTGATGTTTCCCATGTTCCCTTTAGAGGACACTTGATGAATCTGAATGGGTATCTGAATGGGTTGAGATGGGAGACAAGGAGCAAACCGCTCAAGATAGGTAAGCATGTCCCGGTGGGCAGGGAGAAACGAGGAACGATGGTGATAATCAAACCAAGGAGGTTCCTCGAGAGACATGGTCTCGATAATAGCTTCATCAAAAGGAAACATTTCCTTTAAAGGATCAGAAGATGTGTCATCTCCAAGCCAAGGGGAATGAGCATACAAGTCGAGAGCTCTGCTCGAAGGAGCAGATTCAGGAGGGGGAGCCGAAGCAGAAACAATCTCAATGTAGTTGAGATCGGTAGGACTCAACGGCATCTCATCACCCCACGATTCTATCTGATCAGTGAGGGGGAGAACCCAGGGATCAGAACGAACAGAAATCATATTAATAGGAGCGACATTCAGAGGTGGGAGTGAAAAGACACCCATAAGGGTAGGATCTTTAAAGAGTCCAGCTCCCACACTCTCCAATGGAATGGAGGTATGCTCCACAAAAGGCACGTTGCCTTCGGAAGAGGAGGAAAAGAAAGACAGCTAGTCTACTGTGACAATCTTCCCCTAATGAGGGAAATGAATGACACGGAATAGAGATGAAGCCATGGCTCGCATGGCATATGTCCAACTTCGGTCCAAAAGGAGGTTGTAAGTTAGGTTGGCATCAATGGCTTCAACTTCCACTTCGACCATCTTCCGTTCCAAAGTAATCGGCAAACGTTGGAGTATACCATCAGGGCGAGACTCTCTCCCATCAAAAGCTTCCAAGGTCGTAGGAGACTGGCTCAGAGTCGGAGAACCAATAGCCTTCCAACAGGCAATAGAAATTATGCAAGTTGAAGCTCCTTCATCAATGAAGGTATGATGAATCGTTTTAGAATTGATGATGACCTGGATAAGGAAGGCAATTTGGTGAGGCAGCCTTGGTACATGGCTATCGAGATCAAAAGAAATCAAATCCGAGTCGGCCGGGTCGATGCCACCGATAGCCGATAGCAAGGACTTCCTTTGGGAGGGGCAGCTCTAGAGAACTTCTAGAGTGGACATAGCTAACGAAGCCTAGGCTAAGTCCTCAACAATGCTATAGTGCTGAGCAACACAAGAATTATGGTTGTAAGAAGATTTCCTCAGTACACCTTTAAGATGGGGTCAGATGGGTGTCTCAGTGTTAGGTCTCTCAATATGGAGTGGACCAAAAATAGACAGAGGAGCGCTTGAGGGGACCTCTGGATCTTTCCTGGTAGGCGATGGGTATTCTTTTGCTCGAGTACTAATGTGAATGGGGATCGTTCTTGCCATAAACACTTGATAACCAAAGGGAGAAAAGGATTAGGATGGATCAATTACCATTTGCATTTGCTGCAAAGGAAACGGTTCTTTTAGCACCACAGGAGTCACGGAAGCACCTTTCAACAAATGACTAACTTCAAACCGCCTCAGGCAGTATTTGGTATAGTGATCCTTATCACAGATAAGGCAAGGATACTTGGGTTTGTATTTCGTTCCCTCCTCAGGTGGAGGTTTAGCGGAATCCTGCTTGGGTTGATCAAATTTATTCTTCCCTTTTCCCTTCTTTTTCCCTTTTGAAGCTTTGTCCGCCGTGGTGGACTGGACGGCATTAGCCTCGGAAGTATTACCGAAATTGGATACAGCTTGAGAAGCATTTTCATTTGAAGCATTCGACTTTTGTTTCCCAGGGTTCGTGGAAGGTTTCTTAGAGGATGGGTTGACAGAACCAATGACACCATCAACAGATGGTTTTGGCAGAGCTTTGGAAGTTCCGAGCCTCGGGGCATCAAGCAAATAATCATATAGCATACCGGACTGGGAGTAAACCAAGTCTAGGTACTGAGCACGCGCAATATCCTGCTCTTCAGTTACACATGCTCCCATACCAATGTCCCATGCTATTGGAGGGACGAATGAGGTTGTAAACCAACCGGTCAGGAGCTGATTGGGAATCTAAAACTTAATCAAATGATGACGTCGCCTCCACTCATGGATATGATAGAGATGTGCGTATCCGTTGTTTGTTTAAGGGATGCGAGGGGGTGTGTGCCCATTTCATACCGAATCAACAACTGAAAATGAGTTAAAAATGCCATAGCCAACGAGTTAAAATCCTAAAAAGATCTGCGAGCTATCTTAATATACCATTTGGCAGCAGAGCCAGTGAGGGTCATTTGAAAAAGGAGGAACCGGATTGAATCATCAAGCCATGAATTTGACGAACACCATAGATGATAAGTCATAACGTGGGCTTGGGTATCTTCTCCTGCTTTACCATCGAATTTGGGACAATCACTAGGGATCTTAGTTGGGACCGGTGGCCAATACGGATTATGAAGAATAGGATCATTTGTCAGTTTGGACACATCCGGTAACTCCAATGTTGCTAAAAAGGGTAACTGAGAGTTAAAGGACATATGAGGCCGCAGGTAGGAGGTAGCACCAGAGTTCCAGCCAACTGCTTGTTGCCCCCATGGATTTTGTCTAGACGGATTTGGCCCATAAGGGTTCTGCCCGTAGGGATTTTGTCCATAGGGGTTGTAGCTATAACTGGATGGATGACCCTGCATTTGCCCCCCAACATTCCATTGATTACCAACTTGGCCTGCAGGAGCAACATACGGTTGCTGATAACTTTGATAAGGACTGACATGCAGTTGTTGATAATTTTGATATGGGGCAAATTGAGCTTGCCCTTGGGATTGCTGTAAACCATAAGGCGGCTGGGCTTCATACTGAGCCTAGGGACCAGGATGTGTTTGATAAGGAGGTTGAGATTGAAACCCAACTTGCATTTGAAGACCAGCTTGGGTCTGGGGCCCAGACTAGGGCTAAAAACCGGATGGAGCTTGAGAAGCAACAACCATTTGAGTACTCGGTTGAGAAGGCCTAGAAAGATTTCCTTGAGAGGATTGGAGCTGAGCCACCTAGCCAGAAGGTTGACCAATTTGAGATTGAGATTGGCCCATTTGTCTAGAAGGTTGAGCTTGCTGGGTATTGGGTTGTCCTTGCACAACTGAGCGTTGTCCTGATGGACCAGATGGATGAGCAGACTGGATAGTTGGTTGACCTGATTGGATTTGAGGTTGGCCAACTTGTCTAGATGGTTGACTAGACTATATAGTGGGTTGGCCTTGCTATACGTAAGGCTGCCAGCCTACCCAGAAGGGTATCCCTGCTGTACACTAGGTTGACCTTGTTGCATATGAGGTTGTCCTGGATTACCAGAGGGTTGCCCGGATGGGTATCCCTACTTGATACCAGGTTGACCTTGTTGCATATAAGGTTGTCCTGGATTACCAGAGGGTTTCCCAAGATAAGTAAAAGATGAACCACCAGAAACCAAAGGTTTTCCTTGAAAGGGTTGTCCTTGTGGGCCTCTAGGTTGCCCTGGATAAGGTTGTCCGTAATACTACTACCCATAGGAGGGCTGTGTGTAAGACGGCTGACCTTGATAAGGTGGTCCTTGAAAATTCGTAGGGGGTACTTGGCCACCACCGTAACCCATGGTACCCTAAGCAACAGCTAACAGGACTGAGACCTCAACTGCAAGCTGAGATGGCAAAGGCCCGTGATGATAAAGGTGAGCTCCTTGAGCATCGTAATAATGAAACGGGCCTTGTGTGCCCTAATTCTGAAAGGCCTGCCAATTTGGATCGTATGCCCCCCTGCTAGAATGGAACCAGAAGAAGGTGGGGCACTACGTGTAGGATCAACAGCTCCAGATGTGGATACCGATGGGCCACTATTTACCGATCCTGGGGAAGGTCCAGCAACAGTGTTCACAACTGAGGATGTAGTGACGACACCAAAAATAGGGGCTGAAGAAGCCACACAAACAGTTGGAATAGACGAGACTGAAGTGACAGACGTATTGTGGATTTGAGGAATAAAAGACTCCGAAGTCAAAGTGATGGTTTGAAACCACATATAACCTGTAAAGGAGGTCCTAGAACCAATAACATCCCTCAAAGCCCTATAGCATAAGTCCAGCGTGACACCGAGAGGTGTGACACTGAAGGGTGGAGTCTCCGCCGAGATAGGAATTTCACCGCTCATGACAATGGATGCTTCACTCGTGATGGGGGATGTGTCATCCATGTCAAAGGAAGACATTGGGACCGAAACACTAGGAGGGGTACTGGGAACATCTTCTTCGTAAGGCTCCCAAACAAGGTTCCCATGGATATCATAAAAGTCATCTTCTGGAGTGTGAGAGTTAATTGGTTGGATACTCGGAATAGCAGGGAGAGTACCACTACCAACTGGTGTCTCAAGAGTAGCAGAAGAAGGAGACCCTTGGTCACTTGGAACGGGAGACGGGATCGGTGATTCCGCCAGGATGATTCGATTCAAAAATCTTAGGAAAACTAACGGGAAAGAAACCTACTAAAGCTAACAGAAACAAGATCTAACAGGGTAAATGTGAACGTGGCCAAATAAATTTTAAGACACAAGAACACAAGTTGACCTTTTCATCTTTAAAGAGTCGAGAAAAGGACCAAAAGATGACTCTAGTCACCTTCAAATGTTTAATGAGCCAAAAGTGACAAGTGCTCGGATGAACCTTTTCTTTTACGGAGTCCAGAAAGGAGTGAAAGTGACTACCCTAGAGAACTAGGCAAAAGGTTTTCCAAACAATCCGTAAAACTGCATATACACCTTGGCAGTCATATGAAAACCAAGGACTTTCCGTACGACAGTCAATCTTCCCGAATGCTATGTTCGGTGCGTTACAGCTTGTAAGGCGACAAACACGGCTTCCTGTGGATAAAGGATGATAACCTAGTGGGGTCTCCCCATATACTTAATGGTACGTGGGAGCACAAGTTTGTACTAGGGCACTATTGAGTCACAAAAGGAGGAATCACCCAACCTTGAGTGGAAACAAAAGTGACTAGGTTTAACGACGCTGGAGCACGTCTCTAGCCTAGACCTCTGAATAGTGTGCGTTATGTTCCAATGTGTTGTTAGATTTATTCAGTTCATTTTAGAGTTGATCTTGGATTATGTTTCAGTTTTCAGGCCTTACCGTGTGTATATAATAAATCCTAGGATGCAGCTAGAATGCACACAATATCCTCTTCTTCAATGAACACCTACCTACGAGAGGGTAGAGAGATCATTTCCAAACCAAGAAAACCAATACAACAACGAAAGTCACTCAATGCATACAGACACCAATTCCTAAAGTGCATGGATACTACTATTGAGAGATCTTAATCATTCGCTCTCCAATATGCAAACTCAAAATTCAAATTCACTTTCACTTTCCTACTAAATGAATGCAACCCTTTTGATTTTGATGTCTTTGAATCTAGAAAAACGAACAATCGAAAAGTAAGCGTGGAAAAACCTGGTTGACCCAAACAATTGTAATCTATGCTCGGTAGTGAAGAAATCGAATCAACATGCAAAATGCGTTCAATGACATTCACTAAACAATTAACCAAAAACAGGTAAAGCGGAAGGCTCAATCAAAGGAACAACAAGCTATAAACGAACCTTGAGCGAACAAGCAACCAAGCAAACTGATTCAAGGAACTTGAAATATTGATCCAGGTGACATAAGAAAAAAAACAAGATTCATTCAACAAAGCTCACAAAAGAGTGCCTTAACCATGAATGGTGAAAAACAAGTCACCAAGCAAGTGAGAAAAGCAAGGGACCAGTAGGACTGATGGATTCAGGAGGCAGAATTGAGAAAATCAACTCTACAACAATCAGCGTGGGTAATACACAAGCAACAAGCACTGATAAGGCACTGGCCACAACAACAAAGTGACGTCAACGCGGAAGTACACAACTTTCCCGCGATGGTCCGATTTCCAGAATCGTCGCAACTGTTAGGCGTAATTACGTGATGAACAGAATATTATAAAAGGGTGGTTGCGATGACAGCATGACTGTTAAAATTAAATCCGCGATGATGTTCAAAACAGTGACAAGCGAACCAAAACTCCCAAATCAAAAACAGCCAATCCTTCAATCAAATAGGGATATCTCCTAGATCAACCCAAGAAACCCAGAGGACTGATAACTAATCCCCAAAACTTCAAAAGGGACCAAATCAAAAAATCAAGGCAAGAGCAAACAAGAAAAACAAAGGCCAAAACTCCTCCCCAGTGGAGTCGCCAATTTGTGAGGCAGGAAAGTGTTCCCTCTGTGGACAGAAGCAACCCCTCTAGCCCTAGAGTGGGTCTAGTCACAAACAAGGACAGATCAGCAATAGTTTTCCTTAAATAGTTAAAGTTGTAGGCCTACCTCAACCGGTGGTCGATGGAGTTCCGTTGCGCTGCTCTAGCTTCTGCTTCCTTCTCCTCAACAAGTGATCAACCTGAAACAAAGCAAAGGAAATACAACAAAGCACGTAACTGGATACAACAATGAACTATTTACTCACAAAGTCAAGAAGTCACGAGCTATCAAGTACATTACATACAAGACATAGGAAAACATCATTGATTGCATTAATAATGAAATAAGAGAGCTTACAACCAAAGTCTTGACATCACAAGCCTTCTCAGGAAGAGTCTAGCCAGCATGTTCTTCAAGCATTCACTCTTTGAAGATGGATCTCCCAACATACAAGAGCTCTATCACTCATAAGTCTTACACAAGATCAAGGTCACTTCACAACCTTCCACAAGCTATCAACAATCCCACACTTTTCACACTCATACCAACTATCTAGCAAACTCACAAAACACTAACATCACTGCTCAACTAGCCAACTATCAGAAACTAGGAACTCAGGAACTAGCCATGCATATCAATGGTGAGAGTTTAAATAGGAGAAGGAATCTCCATGAATGGGGGAAAGGAGAGCTTATCACCAAGGAAGGTAGCACAATTGACAGAACTTCCACACCAAGAAAGGAAGGGTGACATAAACAAGGCCAACAACCAGGTCTGGAGTCATCTGGAAGGCCGACTGTTGGAACAATTCACCCAATCTAGATCATCGCAGGCACAGAACTAAGATTTAGCGCTGACATTGCAAGTGATCAGTGCAGATAGTCAGATCATCACTGAAGAAACCACATAGCCCTGCGTTGGTGCTTGAAATCGGGCCATCGCAGGAATCAAGTGTACTTCCACACTGGCAGCACAGGTGGTCTATTAGTGAGCGCCTTTCAGCGCGCTTATTAAGCCAATAGTCGGGATGAGGCAGACAACTTTGGAAAAATCAGTCGATTGGCAACTTAGGAGAGCATTTGTCTATCATAAGCATGTTTGACTTGGACACATGACACAGTGGAAAGAACCGAGAGTGAAGACGGTGACAAATTACTACGTAACAAGGATTACCGGGATGATGATATAGTAGATAAAGTCACTGAGTTTCTCTACGAATATCAGGATTTGTTCGCTGCAAAATTTTCATACTTGAAAGGAATCATAGGTGGTTTAGGAGTGATGAAAAGAAATCTGAAACGAGATGTGAGGCTTGTTAAGCAGAGGCCATATCGCCTTAGCTCCAAATAAAAGGAAAAGTTCTTCTTGGAGTTGGATAAGATGCTTGAAGCAGGCATTATTGAATGGGTGGAGGAATCTGATATGGTGATCCCAATGGTAGTCCAAGACAAGAAGGAGAAAGGAGAAATAAGGATCTGTGTAGAGCTCAGGAAGCTCAACAATTCCTACGTTCATGATCCCTTTCCGACACCCTTCACAGATGAGGTACTAGATAATGTTGGAGGGTAGGAGGCCTACTCATTTAGTGATGGGTTCTCAGGATACCATCAGATTAAAATCGCGCTAGAAGATAGGAGTAAGACAACCTTCATGATGGAATGGAGTTGTTTCTAGTATACAGTAATGTCATTTGGACTTAAGAATGTGCTAGCGATCTTCTCGCGTGTAGTCATTGTAGCGTTGAAATAATTTATTCACAAGTTCTTGGAGTTATATTTTGATGATTGGACAATGTTTGGGCTTGTAAAGTGCCTTGTAGTTAGTTTACGCTTGATGTTGGATACATGCCAAAGGTACCAGATTGTGCTAAACTTGAAGAAATTCTTTTTCTGCGTACCTTTGAGATTCTTGTTGGGTCATGTGGTGTGAAAGAAAGGATTAATGGTAGACCCTGCTAAGATCACGGTCATAATTAATTTGGAGGCATCAAGAAGTGTCAGATAGATGCACGCCACGCTGGGTCATGCTGGATACTATCAAAAGTTCATCAAGGGTTACGGTTAGATTACCGTGCCCATGGAAAAGTTGCTAAAAAGGGATGCTACATTCTGTTGGAATGAACAATATCAACATAGTCTGGATGTCTTGAACGATAAAATGGTTACCACACCGATCTTGGTCTTCCCAGACTGGAAGAAAGAATTCCATGTACACGTTGATGCCTCATGTATTGCATTGGGATCAGTGTTGACATAGGCCGATGAAGGGCAGATGGATCATCCTATAGCATTTGAAAGCAGGAAGCTGTCAAAACCTGAAAATAATTATTGGACAACAGAGTGCAAAGGGTTTGCTATGGTGTACACGCTCTAGATATTCAGACATTACCTACAAGGTTGACATTTCAAGATGTACACAGACCATTCTACATTAAAGTATCTAGTCAATAAGCCTGTGTTGGGGGTGAAAATATGAAGATGGTTGTTGTTGTTTCAAGAATATGATTTTGAGGTAATTGTGAAGCTAGGAAGATTGAACGCAAGACCAGACCATCTGTTGCGGATTGAAACAATAGAGGAGCCTAGCAATTTGGAGGAAGGGTTGTCTAACACAGAGCTCTTCACGATGAACGTAGTGGATAATAACTTCGCAGATGTTATCCACTTCCTGACCACAGGGATGGCCCTTCAAAAATATGATTTTGAAGTAGTTGTGAAGCCAGGAAGATTGAACGAGGAACTAGACCATCTGTTGCGCATTGAAATAGAAGAGGAGCATACCAATTTAGAGGAAGGGTTGCCTGACATGGAGTTCTTAGCGATGCATGTAGCGAATAATAATTTCATGGATATTATCCACTTCTTGACCACAAAGATGGCCCCAGAGGGATATATCGCTCAACAAAAGAAATAATTGGTGGTGCGTGTGGTAGAATTATCAGTCATTGTGGTCCATTTGTATAAGATGGGATCAGATGAGATACTTTGATGTTATGTGCATGATTTTGAGCAAAATAGTATCCTCGTTGAATCTCATGGAGGAGTTGTGGGAGGGAATTATGCAAGGAAAGAAATGACATAGAATATTTTGCGTGCTAGGTTGTGGCGGCCAATGTTGCATAAAGACTCTAAAGCATATTGTAGAGCATGCAACGCATGTCAGAGAATAGGCAGGCCATCGCGGAGGGATGAGCTGCCTCTGAATCCGCGGGTGTCATTGTAGCCATTTGAGAAATGGGCAATTGACTTTGTAGGACCAATTCAATGCCCATGCAAGAAGATGGGTGCACGATATATCATCACCGTGACCAAATATTTGACCAGATGGGCAGAGGCATGACCTATAAAAGACTGTACAGGGTCAACAACAACAAAATTTTTTTTTGAATACACGTTGAATATGTTCAGTTGCCTGAATGTTTTAATGAGTGATCACAGTACGCATTCTCTTAATGAAACAATCAGCGCGCTGATAGAAGAGTTCCAGGTTTACCATCAGAAGCGTACACCATATCATCATCAAGCCAATGCATTGGTTGAGGCTTTTAATAAGATATTGGAGAATGCGCTGACAAAGGTTTGCAATGTGTAGCGGAATGATTGGGACGTGCACATATCAATAGTGTTATGGGCTGATAGAACTACTTGTAAAAAGCTTACTGGTCAGACACCTTTTAGGTTGGTCTATGGCGTAGAAGTTGTAATGATTATGGAGTACATTGTGCCTAGTCTATGCATAGTAGCTTTCACAGGAATGGTAGACTGCGGAGCCTTAGAATAAAAGCTAGCTCAGCTAATGGAGCTTGAGGAAGATAGATTTATGGTTGGATTCCATTAGCAGGTTGAAAAGGAACGTGAAAAGTCTTGGCATGATCGACACATCAAACTACGCACCTTCAAGGTAAACGATTTGGTTTTATTATATGACAGTAAGTTTGCTAAGTTTCGAAGAAATTTTCAGATACACTGGCTGGGACCATATGTCATCAAAGAAATTACAGATGGTGGAGCAGTTGAACTCGCGAAGTTGAATGGAGATCCATTTCCGGGAAGGGTAAATGGAAGCCAATTAAGGGCATACATGGGGGATCTGGCCAAATGACTATGTGATAGTAGCACAGTCTTAGTGCTCCATGTAGCTGCAAGGAAGCCCGAGACTCTAAACTACACTGCCCGTTTTGTGGAACTATGCGACAGGGGGGCTGCGCGAAAAAGGTTGGTGTCATAGTACTAGAAGAGGCGCAAAGGGAGCTATGCTACAGAGGGAGGTACCACGTAGCATAGCCAGAAAATGACCATTACAGTCATTTTTCATGATTTGAGTGCCAAGAGACGGTTAAGAGGAGTGGGGGGCATAACTTAGGGTAATTAAGCTTGAAATCTTTGGAGATCTACTGCCAAATCAGCATTTATGGACAAATTTTGGGGGGAACGTTCAAATTTGAATTTGAATTCACATATAAATTACACGTGGCCATCCAACAAAGAACACTTTGTGTCTGTATCATTTTTTCGATGTGTTGTCGATTGCTTATGAATTGCTCGTATTGGGAGAATTTAATCGCGAGGCTTTCATTTTCCAAGTTATCAGAGGTAAATCAGACATTCATCCTATAAAAGATGCTAGGACCAAGCCCCACAGAAACTATGAGTACTGGTGGGGATGTGACTTCTTAGGGAGCTACTTTATAGGTTGTGAGCATAGAGGCCCTAGTCGTGGTTCCTACGGCGCCAAGATCACCTAGGCTGAAACCTATGCGAGTGCAGGAAGTCCCAAAGCCCAAGAAAGACAAGCAGAAGAAGCCAATTTCGGTGCGTGAGTCACCAAGGAAGCATGTTGCTACCCAGGCCCAAAATAAAGAGAAGCAGATGGATTTGGAGGCTGAAGAGGGCGCAAAGGATATAGATGCTGAGGGCATGGAGCCTATCTCCAAGTTGTCGAAGTATATCCCTCCATGTAAGGGAAAGGTGAAGGTCCCTAAGGACCAAGATGCAGGTAAAGTCGTCCTAAATATGCCACTGTTACCGGAGGGTATCATCTTTGAAGGTCCATGCTTGGCACGAATTCCCCATCAAAGGCTAGAAGACTTTGATTTGGAAAATAATGATAGGTTCCCCCACCTCACAATAAAAAACTATATGAAAAAGGTATACTACAAGGAATCCAGTGACACCGCGTTGGAAGTTGTGGAGTGGATTCATGGAGTGAATGGGTCGGGGTTGCTGAATTTACTTTGGGTGCCCCACTACCATCGCTCCAACATCAAGCTCATTGTTATGAGGGAATTGTTGACCTTGGTGCATGATGGATGTTTGTGGCTAAGCGTTCCAATCCCAATCATTGATATGTCGATCCATCAGATCATGCTATTGTCGCACTCAGGCTTGAATCCGGCCAAGGAGTTTGGTGGAAAGAAGAGTGAGCACAAACTCACTAAGAATATTGAGGAAAAATTCAAGCTAGTGAAGAAGCCGCGCGGGTTCTCCATCACGTCTATCAACGACCCCACGGTATAAGTTGCTACACAAATCTTAGCCAGCAAGGTCATGAGGAAATGTTGTGTGCACGAGGTTTCGGTGCCCATAATTTCATTGCCTGCATAGTACACAGAGGGTGTACAGTTCAATTGGTCGTGCTACCTCTGTAGCGAGTTCCTCACAAATTGTCCTGAGGCGTAGGTTGAGAGAAAAATCTTCCACTATGCATAGTTGTTGCTCTCCATCGTGCTAGTGGCTTGGGACCTACCGGAGGATAGTCGGTTTCCTCCTGTGGATAAAGGATTGTTAGAGGCTGCCCATTTTGCCTCCCATTGGGCCATAAAGGATGTTGCGTGGGTCATGGAGACCAAAGTTTTCTGGGTGCTGATGGAGGTGAGCACTTGCATGGCCATGAACGAGAAGTCGTGGTTGTCCCCAACAGTGTTTGAACAACCCGCAGAGTACGAAAAGTTTAAGGAGTATTTCCATCGCATATATATCAGGGTGTGGAAGGATCCACAACAATAATGGTTTGATCTACCTTACTTGGCCATGGACGACGCCATCCAGTTAACTATCAAGCATTGGCTGGAAGATTGGTATTCTCCATCCAATTTGGCCATAGGCACCAGCAAATCCATGGACAAGAAAAAGAAGGAAGTAGAAAAGCAAAAGGTCCAACAGTTGGCTGAGAAGCACAGAAAAGAGGCTAAGGAGAAGACCCAAGGGGAAAGGGAGCACATCGTGAAGCAAAAGGTCGAACAAGACGAGCGTGACTCTGAGTGGAGTGGTAAATCCCCTTCACCCCAAACAGAAGAAGAGGAGCAATCAGATCAGGGTAGTGGTTGAGACGAAAGATAGAGGATGCCATTTCGGGCAAAGCGGTAAAGGGAACAAGAAAAGGAGGGCCCCCGAAAGAATTCCAAAGTGACCAAGCCATTGCTAGATCCAATCAATCTAATAAAAGGCGACCTTGATGAGATTGGAGATAATGTACAAGATACTATAGTGGAACTACTCGATTAGTTCAAAAAATAGCAACAACAGGTGCTAAGTACCATTCAGAAGGATTTGTGTGCACTGCAGATTCAAACGAGTAGGATCCAGGTGGGCGTAGGTTAGGTAAGCGCCGCATTGACAAGTTTGGCACCCGAGACAAGTCAGGTAGAAGAGATGGTCATATCATTGGATCTTGGGGCAGTCGCACTACCATAAGGATCCTTGATCGTGGAGGCATCCAATGACAAGATCGTCATAAGTGCTCTAAAGAACATCAGTCTCAACCGGGCCACACTCCCCAAGTAGTACCTTCACAAACTGTAGTCAGGTGTGACAATGGAGCTGAGAGCACAGGAGCAGTGCATCCTCAGCCTCATAAGTGAGTTCACTCTAACAAATGGCGACCTTGATGAGAATGGAGATAAGGTACAGGATACTATAGTGGAACTACTCCATCAATTTAAAAAATAGAAACAACAGGCACTAAGTACCATTCAGAAGGATTTACGTGCACTGCAAATTCAAATGAGTAGCATCTAGGTGGGTGCAGGGCAGGTAAGCACCACACTGACAAGTTTGGCGCCTGGGACTAGTCAGGTAGTAGAGATGGTCATATCATTGGATCTTGGGGTAGTGGCACTACCATAAGGATCCTTGAGAGTGGAGGTGGCCGATGACAAGGTCATCATAAGTGCTCTGAAGAACAACAAATTCAACCTGGCTGCGCTCCCCAATCAGTACCTTCACACACTGCAGTCAAGTGTGACAGTGGAGCTAAGAGCACAGGAGTAGCGTGTGCTCAGCCTCATAAGTGAGTATCAGGTGAAAAATGAGCGGATGCTCACGACAAAGATAGAGGCTCTGGAAGCATGCAGGACAGTGCTAGAATTGCATATCCCTGAGGAGGCACCACTGGAAGCAAAGATCAACAAGCTTGCTGTAGGTGTGCGAGATGCTAAGGCAGAGGTGGCTAGAGTTCATTTTGGGCTGAACATGAAAATAACAAAACTAGAGCTGAAGTCACAGCCGTCAACACCATCAAAGGTAAAGGAACAACGCGAAGCCGCTGTTAAGGATGGAGTTGCTATGGTGGATGCTGTGATGGTGGACTGCATTGCACTATTTGAGAAGGCTATGGAAGTAGTGACGATCCTGCAAGAATATCCCACCCTGTAGGTATTCAATACAAAAGTTTGCAAGCTCCAGCAACAATACGATGAAGTGAGGGTGATGGTGCACACCATTGTTATAGCACAATGCCTCGCTAAGCTACAGGAGGCTAAGTAGCTGCTTACACATGTGGAAGCAGTGCAGAAGAAAGAGGCAGTCTTTAAGGCCAGATTATGGCCTTGGTTGGATGAGGCCTACATAGCAAAAGATTAAGAGGATAGTGCAGGACCAACCATAGAGCAACTATTGGAACAGATCAAGCAGGCAGCCACACAGAGCATGACTGAGGTAGTGGTTGCACCAGTGGAGATCTTCACGCTAGTCAAGTGACTCGAGGGTGAGTCACGATCTTCGTGTTGGGGGCCCATTTCGATGGGGTCCCCTAGGGTGAATTTTGGGGCAAAAGCCCAAGTTTTATGTAAAAATATGTAAAGTCACTACAAATTGTGGTTGTAGAGCATGTAGATAGTTAAAGAGTCAAAAATGGTTTTACCCTTCTTTATTTAAGTCAGGTTGGCTTTTTGAAGATCTACCGATGGTTCACGGACCATGGGATTCTATAAATAGGTGTGTCTTAGAGAGTCCAAGGTAGGATATTGATGAAGACGAATGTAATGGGTCAATAGAAGGAAGATCATAGAGGTCTTAGAAGAGGAAGAGGCTCTACAATTATGTGCACAGAGGCCTAGAGTAGAATCCACAGCTAAGTGCGCAAGAAAGTCTTGAGTCTGTAAGCATTCACTGAATATGAATAAAGAAAATTGTTATAGAAATTCTTGTGATTCATCTATTTACTTATATTATGTATGAATGCGCTTTATGCTATGATGAATGATGGGTTTATGAAATAATTTTGTATTAATGTGTGACTTTACTTTATCTATATTTCTATATGAATGCAATTGATGTTGAGGGTTTATGCGAAGATTATATCATCGTATGTTAGAGTTATCGAACACTTAAGCAAATCTAAGAAAATATTGGGTTAAGAATAATCTTAGATGTGCGTAAGTAGTTAATTTACCTATTTAGGGTCTGCAAAAGTGAGTCGTAGACCTTTACCGAGGTCTAGAGGCTAGCTAAAGGAAGTTATGTCGATAATCCATAAAGTCTTATCGATCTATGAAAAGGAAGATTGAGGACACAAAAAGACATCACATTGATCTCTGGGTGCAGAAACTTGGCTCCAGCATCCACCCATTATGCTTCGAGTGAGACTTCAGTCCACACTCCGTGGATTGATGCCGAAAGGGCCAGTAGTGTAGGGATTTATAAGAAGAGCTTCGGCGTGAATCACATAAGACAGACCTTTGTCAATGTGTTTCGAACCAACTAGTGTGGTTCATCGTCAGGACAAGACGATGAACCACACTAGTTGGTTCAAAACACGTCAACAAAGGTCTGTCTTATGTGATTTACGCCGAAGCTCTTATTATAAATATGATGGATCATAGAAGCCTCAATTCTACAAGTGTAGGGATTTATTTGGCACAAATAACTCTAAACCTGGGTCAGGACCCACTAAGCCAACAAACAGTGCATCCTGAAGGTGAAAATTTGGAACTTTATTCCCTTCCAGGAGTGTCTGGTATATGCTGCTGAATTCTAGATTGCTCTTGTAAATATGCGGCCACCCCGATGTCTCATGCCCACAGGAGTCGAGCACAGCGATCAATGCCATGACTAGTGGTCGGCTGTGGAAATCAATGATGTTATTGCTTCTACCCTTCTTATACTTAATGTTCAAATGGAACTGTTACATATAGGTGGACCATTTCTAATGGCGATCATTCTACAACTTCCCTTGTGTTTGTATGAAATGTAGAGGTCGATGGTTTGTGTGGCTGACCTTTTCCTTCCCTGTAATGTAATGCTTCCATTGACGATAGACCTGCACAATGGAATGCATTTATTTTTCATAAGTGGTTTACTTTCGTACTGTGGCCGAAAGTGTCTCACTATGGTAGGCCACTAGATGCCCATCTTGAGTAAGAACCACACCAATAGCATAGTCGAGGGCATCGGTCTCAATCTCAAATGGTTGTTGCAGTTTTGGTAATGTGAAAACCAGTGCAAAATAGAGACGATTATTCAACTCGAAGAATGTTCTTTGTTGTTTTTCCAACCAAACAAACTTACATTTCACACCGCCCTTAGTGAATTGACTTAATGGCCAAGTGATATGAGATAACCCCAACTCGAACCTACGGTAGAAATTGGAAAGACCCAAAAGGTTTCGAAGCTTTGTTAGGGTGGTTGGGGATGGCCAATCTCAAATGAATTGTATCTTAGATGGGTCCAGGGAAACATTTAGGGGCTAATATTCGCCCATGGGCTAATTTTCTATACTTTTTCCAAAAAAAAAGATTCATTAATTTCCATTTTTTGTAAAAATGATTCGCCCAAATTTTATAGAATGAAATTATATTACCCTAAAAATTGCCAAAACATTATATATAGACTACATAAAAATATTATAAATTTGAATATTTTTACAAAAATATCTCCGAACATTTAATATATTTCATATTATGGACTAGTGGGATTCGCCAAGGTTTCTAAACTTTAAGATGAATTTCCATCCTTAAAAATTTCCCTGGATGGGTCCACATGTACACCTTGCTCATCAATAATGTATCCTAGATATTGAACCTGGGTCAAGCCAAAGGTACGTTTCTCCAAGTTAGCACACAACTTATGTTGTGGCAGGGTTTGAAGGACCTATCGAATATGGTGGAGGTTATCTTCACAACTCTAGCTAAAGACAAAGATATCATCTAAATACACCACCATGAACGCATTCATGAAGGGTCACAAGTTTGGTAAAAGTAATTAGTAACAAATTAGATAAATCTAGGTATGAAAAAATGACTTTTACTATCTTTGTGTAGAAGAAGCAGATTGGATGATGGTTGTTCAATTGACAGAACAACAATAGCCCGTAAAGGGAAAAGACAACGTCTAAGGAAAAGCTAGACAGTGGAAGACCGGGCAGAGCAATGCTATTTTATGATGGAATTGGATAGTATTGTGAAATCCTCAGGATCCCGTGATCCTGAGGATTCACTTTTATCTATTTACTTTTCTAAATGTTATATATAAGGCTAAAGGAAAACTACACAGCTAGTTGAGAAATGTATAGTTGTAACTATTCTTTTTCACATATAATACTTTCGTCTTGGTGATGTTGTAACTCTGTTACTTGTTTTAATGAAGAAGACTACGTTTAATTTATAATCATCTTATGAGTATCTAATAGCAGGGACTTCTGGAGACTTTGGGCCCAGTCAAGAGAAGATCTATTGCTTCACCTGTGTTATAATCCTTTCTATTTATTCTTATTGTTTGTTATTGTTAAGTTAATATCATTTTGATTACCATGAGGATTGACTATTCCGATTCAAATTTGTTGTTTATTCAAGATTCAGATTTAGTTGTACATTAGATATGTGATGCCCTTGATTGAATTGGTTATGATTAGATCGTTGCTCATTCCAAGTAATGTTATCATAGATTTTAAAGATAGAATTGATTTCCTTCCATGAGATTCTTACATGGTTATTTGTTGTTCATCTATTACTTGTTTTTTATTTATCATTTGATGTTCAATTATCATTTTCTATTCAATTACTATTTGATGTTCAATTTTTATAGTTCTCTTTCATGATTAAGTGAGTTAGTTTCTGTTCCAGTTAAGATTTCCAAGTGTGATTCTTTCTAGTTACATTCAGATTCATTTGCTTCCAGAATAGATTAAGTAGAATTGCAAAGTGTGTTATGAATCTCTTTTAGAGTCATTTCTTTCAGAGTGGTTTGGATTGGATTTCAAAGAGATAGTCATTAGAAATGGCAACGATTCCAATTTCTTTCGTTGTCGTTAACCTCTGAATTCACTGCATATATAGTGTTGTCACTCTTGAAATAAAAAGACTTTCAATGGGTTGATTATTAATGTAGGAATTAAGATTGCCTGTAAAAAGACATCCTAGTGAACCAACATTTTCGCATTGTTGCGGAGGAGAGTGTTTCAAAGTGATTTCCTTTTATCTTGCTGTAAAATAATTGGGTTTTAAAAATGGGAGGTAAGAACCTGCATAACTAGCAAGTAAAGTGCTTGTTCTCCACCCTGCTTTTCAGTAAAATCATAGAGGTTAAATATGAATAGGTTTTTTTATGAATGACTAGGAATAGAAAGATAGAAAAATATCATAACCCCCCTCATAAATCCACAAAACCCAAGGGATCAGTGAACCTTGGGAGAACAAATTTTATAGATGAGATTGTAAGAAAAGCAGAGTCTCAAGCATCAGTAGGATTCCAGACTGTATCTGGGAAAAGCCCTACTGTAATCGCTCAGACAGTAAGCTCACCATCTGCAACCTATGCTAAGATTCAAAGCCAAATTGGAGGATCTGAATAGAGTCTTCATATTACAGCAAACTTACATTTTGATCCTCTACAAGAGGGAAAGTCATGTAACTTAAGAGAAAGAGAGGGAGAAACTATTGGAACTGCTAAGGTAGGACCTCAGCTGTCTGAACAAGGATCTCCTGTGATCCCAGATCTTGGCAGTGCTGCAAAATCAACTCGGATTGCTAATCCTCTGCTTACTCAAATAGCACCCCGTGAAATTCCTAAAGGATATTGGCACATTTTTTACTATATGGCAAATCAGCCACCTGAAGATCAAACCTTGACATTGGAATACCCCATAGTCGACCAAGTGGTGAATGCCCGTATGAAGTTTATTCCTTTGCAGAGCATCCCAAATTTCCATGCGATGATCACGGAGGATCCTAATGCCTTCATGTTCGAGTTTGATGTCCTCTATAGAAGGTATGACTATACCACTAACCCTCAAAAGCTAAAATTGTTCCCTTCTACCCTGAAGGGAGAAACCTTGAGATGGTTCATGGGTCTGGGTGGACATACCATTAATTCTTGGAATGACATGGAAACTTCCTTCCTCACAAGATACCAGGACTTTTGCAAGACTAGAGAACCGAAAGATGAAATCTTTAAGATGGCTGCAAAGGATAATGAAACTATAGAAGAATATGTCAAATGATTTCATTATAATTTGCAGAGATCTCCACACACCACCTTACCAAAAGAAGTCCTAAGAGTTATCCTAATTAAAGGAATGAAAGAAGAGTGGATAGAAACTCTAAATTTAATGGGGAAAGGAGATATTTCTCAAGAAGATTATGATGAAATCATTTTCTTGTGTACCAGGTGTTTGTGAGGAAGCACACACAGGAGCAAGAAGCCAAGATACGATGAGAAAGGGAAGCAAACCACATAGTGGAGGCGTAACATGAATGTAAATCGGTAACCTCCTGGAAGATTTCAAGACGGACATTCTGGGCACCGTCACAATGCAGTTGGACATCCTATAGGCTAAACAAAAACAAGCCTTAGCAGAACAAAACTTGGTCATTTTCTCCCCATGCTACCATAAGAAGAACAACCAACGAGAGTGTCCATTGGGTATGGTTCAGACATGTGCTATCTGTACCACGAATAACACCATTGAACAATGTCCATAACTTCCAGGGCTAAAAGTAGTTTTCAAGGTAGCAGAAGAAGAGACAAAGCCAATATATCTAATCAACTAGAATTGACAGTGGCAAGCCAAACCTACAGGTATGTCACAAGACGCATCCCAATTCCTTCCTTCTTCACTGTTTAATCAACAACAGAACCCTAGGGAAACATGGAAAGGCCAATCACCTTAATCAAATTTACAATCCTATTCATTCCCTATGACACCTTGGCTAACTCAATCCTTTCCAGGTAAATGGATGGCCAAATTCTCCTTTTACTCCTGTTTGGAAAAGTAATCCCTATCCATCTCAGTGGCCTGCCTCCACTTCTCAAAATCTGAATTGGTCTACGAATTGGTAGCGAACTTTGGGAATATCTAATACTCCTATGGGGATAGGTACTTAACCTTAACCTGCATTATCAACTCTTTATCCATTACAGCAAAATCCTCAATCACTTCTGCACCCTCAATTTCCATCTCAACCGACTCTAAATCCCAATAATAGACTAGTTCAGCTGGTGCAAATTGTCAAAAGCTCAGACTATGAGATTGAACAAAAAGAATGTAATGAACTTAGATTGAGATAAGGACATATCATCACCCTTGAGGAAAATAGGGACCAGCCACCAATTGATATCGAAACCCCACCTATACATACACCACCACCTATAACTGATACATAAATAAAGCAAGGAGAAGAGATGGATCATAAAAAAGATCTTGAGAAAATCATAATTGCTTCTCCCCCATTCCCCGAAAGGTTAATGATACCTAAACTAATTGTTTATTAATATTTTGATCTTGTAGGGGAACTAAAAAATATTTGTATAAAAATTCCTCTCCTCCAGGCCATCCAATATATTCCCATCTATGATAAAACAATTAAAGAGTTATGTGTAAAGAACCCTGTGAGGAAAGAAAAAACTTCACCCACTATTCATGTTGTAGGAACCTTACCTAATTTACTCTTGGGAGGGGAAACTCTGGTAAAGTATGAAGATCATGGGAACCCCATAGTTACAATTCAAATATATGGTCATTCCTTTCCCAATGCACTAGTGGATCTAGGTGCAACCATTAACAAGTTAACATCAGAAACTTGTCAAGCACTTGGTATTACAACTCTGGAACCAACCACCACCCAACTAGAACTTGTTGATCGTTCAGTGGTAAGGCTAGAAGGAACTTTACAGGATATTATAGTTTATGTTGATTCATGGGAGTATCCAATAGATTTTCTTGTTATAAATCCAAAGAGTTGATTGGGTGGGTACCCTCTAATTTTGGTCCGAACTTGGCTGGCAACAACTGATGCTTATATGGGCTACTAAGAGGGAAGCATGACTATTGCTAAGGGGGATGCTATAAAAAATCTTTTTTTATATCCTCATGCCAAACCAGGTATGCCCATTGTAAAAATATGTAAACAACCACCCCCATACTGGAAGAAAGCATCTATTCCCCACTCACAGTAGCATAGGCACTTGAATTCAAGGATCAAACTAAAGATGATGTTATCAACAACTTTATCAACCAGCCAGCTAATGTGACCAATGTAAAATTTCAAAAGTTAAAAGAAATTCTTGAATATGAAAGCTTGGAAGATCCTTTGAAGGATACTTATGATCAGCATATTTAAATGATTGTTATTCATAACTGCATGCTTATTGAGATTGAACTAGGCAAAGTTTTATATATTAATGATAGCATGGACAACGATCAATAGCAAAAGCTCATTCAGGTCCTCCAAAAATATAAATGGGCTTTTACCTGGGATTATCCTAACATGAAGGGTATAGACCCATAGTTGTGTACACATCACATCTACACCATAAAGGATGCTCATCCTATTTGACAACCTCAGCGAAGATTGAATCCGTGTCTCAAGGACATTGTAAAAGAAGAATTACAGAAGTTGTTGGACATGAATTTAATTTATCCTATTTTAGATAGTAAATGGGTTTCTCCATTGGTGGTTTTCCAAAAGAAAAATGGGAAGTGGTGTATCTATGTGGATTATTTGGAATTGAACAAGGCAACACAAAAATATCACTTCCCTCTTCCATTTATTGATCAAGTCCTTGATACTTTGGTAGGGAAGAAATTCTTTTCCTTTCTAGATGGCTTCAACGGCTATAATAAGATTCAAATCGTGTCTAAAGACCAAGACAAAACAACCTTCTCTTGTCCCTGGGGTACATTCGCTTACAGAGTGTTATCATTTGGCTTATGTAACGCCCCAACCACATTTCAAAGAGCTATACTTAGCATTTTTGCTGATCTGATAAACGAAGGACTCTAAGTTTATATGGGTGACTTTACTCCATATAGGGATGACACTGATCAAGGGCTACAAACAATAGAAAAAGCTTTAAAATGATGCATTTCTACCAGGTTGTGTTTAAGCAATGTCAAGTGTCACATGATGATGACCGAAGGTGTAATCTTGGGACATTATATTTTTGCAGCAAGGATACAAGTAGATCCAAAAAAATACGGGTAATTATTTTACTGCCTACACCCTATACTCAGACAGAGGTACATATCTTCTTGGGATATGCAGGCTATTATCACAAGTTTATCAAAAACATTTCACAAATTGTTGCACCTTTATATGCTTTAACTAGAAATTATGATTTTAAATGGTCTCAAAAATGTGACACAGCTTTTACAGGTTTAAAGAAACTAGTCTCGATGACACCAATATTATGTGGACCAAATTAGGAGCTGCCTTTTCAAATATCCACGGATGCATCATATGCAGCAATAGGCGTTGTCCTCGGCCAGGAGGAGGATATAAAACCTTATGCTATATATTATATTAGCAAAAAATCTTACTACTCCAAAATTTAATTATACAGTAATAGAAAATGAATTCTTAGTTTTCATTTATGCCATAAACAAATTTAGACATTATATAACTAGCTACCAAGTTTTTATGTATACTTATAACTTTGCCATTAGGTATGTTATGTTCCTATACCAATAAGAGGCATAATTTTTGAATGGTTGAGGTCAAATCTGTAATATGTACATACCTTTACTTTCTAGAAACGTTTCCCATATTCAAAAACTCAAAAAAATTAAAAAATGTAAAGAGGGTATGTCCTAAAAGAAAAATCAAAGGACAAAAAGAATAAAAAAGGTCAAAAAGAAAGATGAAAAAATGAACCCCAAGAAAGAAAAAAGACCATGAAAGTGTGCAAGTCAAAATGCCACTACCATTTACTTTTGATGTAGAATAAAAGATTTTGTGCAGCTTGTTACTTTTGCCACAATCCATGGATAGTCAAAATGTTTAAACTTGGCTACTTCATGTTTTAAGTTTCATGTTTATAAATAGAGAAATAAAACCTGACCAAATAATGTAATCTTGGCAGATAAGTAGATTAGATAGAGTAAATAAAAAGGAGCTCAACTATTTAATCCGAGCCCTTGGATGTAATAAGGATAGACTTAGATAGATTACTTTTGTAAAAGAAGAGAAATTGTTTTAATAAGGGTTTGCTAGCTTAAGTGCACCCTAATAAAGAGAAGAAAAAATGGTAGATGAGTAGATGGGTAAGTAGTTGAATGGTTGCAGAATTGTGCTGATTGATTAGATAAGATCATATCATTTACCTTCATCATCAAATTTCTAAAGTATGAATGATAATTGAGCATTTATCAAAGTACACAAAGTCAATTGATTAACCTCCCTCATTCATTACATTTTTCACTTAACTAATTTCCAAGGAAAGTCCCAAAGTTCCTAAAATCTTATGTTAAAGGGGCTGAGAGCATTTTTGTGACTTCTAGAGTGACCGGACCCTCGGCCCAATAACTTATAGGTCCTAAGTACTAAAAATCCCCTCAAAAGCATTCACCCCCTTCATAATTCACTGATTTTCGCTAATAAACCCCTTTTCCCTAAGGATAAAACCTTAGAAAAGTGATTACCCCCATGCAAACCTCTTTTTCACAAAAAACCCACAAATACGTATTTAGCCTAAGTTTTTATGTTTTCTATGTGAAAAGCAAAAACAAATTGCAAAGACTTCATTTTATACTTAGCACTAAACATTTTCTGCCTTCGATCATATTAACTTTTAACTTTATTTATATATTAAATCGTGAAAAAGAAATATAACCCTTCCCTTATATTATAAATAAAAACCCCTATGTTAATATCCCACCCCAAAGTTTGAAACATAAACTTTATTAATGAATGATTAATGGGTTAATCAAGTCAATCAGTGACTAATTAATAACCAAAACCCTCCGTCTAATAAAAGAGATTAATTAATCAATCATTGGTTAATTAATAATCTATCTCAGCCAATGAAATCACTCTCGATGCCATTAAACCACCATAATCTGCTATTAGTTAGTCCCACCACGCTTAAACCTCCGTCGAGCCCCTTTGTTAAACTTCATGTCAAATCCCTACCCCGATCACCGTACAATCCGGTCCCTTTTGATCCAACGGACGACGATCATATCGGCGGCCTCCGAAGGCCAACCTTTACCCGCCCGATATGGGTGGTTTCACTATTCACCTCGCTGCTACGTGGTGCCTGATGAATGGCATCAGGTGGCCTCCCCCCAAAACCACTCCAGCCCAAAAGTACTGTGAAATGAACCTGCTTACCACCTCCTGCTAGACAACAAAATGTCTCATCTGCCGCTTAATGCCAAATGTACCTTTCTCCATCTACCCGCCAAAACGGTTGACCTTGCAAATAAAACTTGAAAACTCATTTTTTAGTTTTATCATGAAAAAGACCACTCATACCTCCATGCAAGCACCAGAGTACATGCAACCATCAACCCATGTCCAACTGCCAACTTGCTGAAGCTGCTGAAACTCCAGACCACCTTTCAGTCATGTGCATTTCCTGTAAACTATGCATAGTCACCCATCAATCCATTTAGAGCTGAAACCAAGAATTTACCCAAATTGGTTGAGAAACCCTATTTTATTCCTGAACCTTTACTCAATTTCTTTAAGCTACGAAGTAATTTAGTGAAACAATTGCCCAGTAACTCCAAAATACTCTGAATTGGACCAATTTTCCCCAATTGTACTGAAAACCCTTCACCCCCATCCTTGAAACAACATGAACCAAGGATGGCGGCTCGAGTTGCATTGAATATCCTACCAATTTCTACTCCCCACAAGGACTTAGACCACCTCCCTTTGGTAGATAAATACTTTCAAATTAAATATATCTCTGTCCAAGAATCCACATTGAAATTATACTGCAGGTACAAAGATCAATACCTGAACCATGCAGACAAAATAGATATTTGGGAATCAAGTTTTCCCCAGTACCAATTCCCCAGAGTTCATATCTTCCTAGAGATTATCCACTATTTCCATATGAACTATAGTCCCAACCAAAGAGTATTGATGACTCCTAACCATTCTGTATTATTTACCATCACTGCTGAATCCATAAATGAAATGCTGCAGTTGCAACCAAACCAAAACCTAACCCCCCTTTCTGTTGGAGACATGCTTAACAGATTCCCTACACTCACTTCCATCAAACATGCTTAGTTATTCTAGAGATTCATTAGGGAAGAGCAATACATTCCAAAGGACCCTCCCCCATACATGTCTACCATATTCTCTGATCTTGGCCGACACATCATAGAAATGATATCCAATGTGTTAGGCCAAACTACAAGTGAATTTGTTGATGAGATTATTATAGCCTTTATGTCCATTTACACTCCTGGACAGCCCCCTGTCATCATATTTGACTATGCTAAGTTCATTGCAGATAAGATGCATGATCAATTCATGAGGATGGACAATGAAAGAGTGTTCAAATATTCATCAGTTTTATATCATCTTTTCCTATACTATCAAGCTGATAAATTCCCATTCACACTCCAAAATATTGGTACCAGAGGCAACCCTAGATAAGTAGTCTTCTGGACTTCATTAATACAACTATATGACTCTTCATATTCTTATACAGATTTCATAGATCTCTTTGTGCACCCAGTGGCAACTATGTTATTAGGAAGTCCTCCCCCTAGAATCAGTGCAGATATCATGAGGGTCCTACAATTTTCCAAACAATATAGAGTGGGAGATTGGTACTTGTACCAAAATCACACTGAAATCAGAATATATGGTTGTGAGTTAGCACCCTACAAACTGCCAAGATACCTCCCCATGAGATTGTTTGCTCTGGAGTACTGCAAGCAAATGATTAATTCATATGAGGTGCATTTTGTGAAGGCCAAGAAGAAAGCTCAACTTAGAATAAAAGATCAACTTGGCCCCTTCATATGTAATAGTAGGGAAGTAGGAAAGGAAGCAGAATAAATCCTTCAAAGGCTAAAATTGAAACAAAGTTTTATATGGAGATACGACCCTTTAGAGTTCATCTACAATAGGAGACAAAAGAACAAAGTATCTCCTTATGTCCACCACAGAATTCCTTAAATAGAACAGCATGCAAATCAACTAGAATGGGTTGAGAACACTTTAGTAGACCGAGATAGCACAGAAGTTGTTGTCATTAATGTGTTGATTGATTTAGAAAGAAGACATGATGAAGATTCCTTTGTATAGGTGCTAGGAGAATCCCAATATCAAATGGAAGCACAGGAACACAGTGAGAAAACAACAGAAGAAAGACCGCAAGAGCAAGAGGAATCAGAGAAGCTAGACATATTAGAAGAACTTGCTCAGCTAGAACACACCATGAGTAATCCTCCTATTTTACTGACTCCTCTAAATGAGGAGAAGAATCCCAAAAGAGATAGAGAGGAGGCCAGTCCTTCTAGCAAATCTATTGCACAAACGTATGTCAAGAGGCAAAGGTTAAATCCATTTTTAGAACAAGAGTTCATAGAGGAAACAACTAGAACTGCAAGTACAGAAAGAGTAGAAAGCAGGCAGACCTCTCCCTCTAGAGGTACACAAGAACCTTCCACTTCACAGGCTCAAATGCTAGAGAGACAATAGACCGTGGAAGTATCCTCATTCAACACTCCAACTGGCCAGAGCCAAGACATTAGAGAGAGATATAAAGAAATAAAGGCCAGGAATGAAAGATTGAAGGCCCAAAGCTATGCACATTACCTTAAAATGGCTCCTACTAATCAGACATGGCTAATATCAGCCTTTGATGTGAAAGAAGGTAAAATGAAAATGACTTTTATGAAGCCTACTACACAAAAATCTAGGTCAATAGTAGATTACTTAGAGACGGATTTTGAAGTATTGGCGAAGGATATCCATCCTATCGACCAAATAGAATTACACAAGTAGACTAGGAAAATGGTCTATTCCACCTTGACCAGCAAGGCCATTGCAGCACACTAACTCCAAAATTTGTTGAATAACATATCAACACAATTGCAGATAGAGAAGGCCTCTTCATAGGCCAAGGGTACCAGAATAAAGTCCTTAGAGGACTTAATCATAGAACTGGGGCATGATCCCAAGGATGTGAAGGTTGCAAAAAAGCTAATTAAAAAGGAAAATGATGATATAGATGCATTGAAAAAGCAGCTCAAAATTCCTCCTCTACATCATCCACAGACAACTAAAGTATTGAAAACTCGAAAGAAGGAAGAGATTATGGACTTAGTCCTTAAGCTGAATGAACAACTAAAAGAAATAGAGAAAGAGCTGGATAACTTGATACAGTCTAGACAGAGTGAGTTAGCCACCACTCCTCAGACTGTAATTCCTATAGTCTCTATAGTAGTGCCCTCCACATTGGCTCCTTCCTTAGCTCCAACAGTTCCACCATCTACAACTCTACCAATTACAGGTACATCTACAAGCGTAGGGACATCCACAGAAAAGACAGCTGAATTTGTAAAAGCCATAGAGGAAATGACCATCCAGGCTACTGAGCTCAAAAATCTTAGAGAAAAAGTGTCAATTTTGGAAACTGATTGCAAACTTGCACAAATACAATAGAAGGAAGAAGCTCAGAAGAATCAAAGAATGGGAGAAAGGATAAAAATCCTTGAAAAGGACTTGACATTGCAACAACCACTAGGAGATATAAAGGAAATTCTTTGGGCCAACATTATTGACTCTGTCAATGATGTTTGGCCATATATTCAAGTAATTCTTGAGCAAAATGAACTAGTAAAGTGGCTACAGAAGCAATTCACAAGACAATGGAAGAATTGGGAGACAAGCCTAAAGAAGCCAACCAATTAATAGCATTTTTGAACAGCATAAATAGGTATCAGCTAGATGAATTGGGCATAGAAGATAGAATAGGAACCATCATAGAAATCAGGAAGATTCTTACCAAGAGGAACCTTATGCTCAGTCTTGAGAAAAAATGCCAAAGAATGCAAGCTGACATTCATAGATTTATGATAAATTTTGGTATTTTAAGAGAAAAAGGACTTCCCAGTCCTATGGTAATACATGACAAGCTGATGACCCAAGATGATTATGTTGAGAGACTAAACAAGTTGGCCAACAGCCAAGCTAGTGCTTCAGGTGTAAAAGCTCTACCCACTGGAAAGGCATTATATGATAATCTGGAAAATCTATTTTTCCTAGAGCATGAGGTAAAGCACTTATTTGTCAATAGGCCAAATTTTTCCAAGTATACCGACGCTGACGAGATATATAGAAAGATGATAAGGATGAAATTACCTAAAAGTGAATGGTGGATGAAACTAACAGATTTACTATAAAGTTACTATAGTAAATATATATGGTAGCCAACTAAAATAGGTAAAACAGAG
This sequence comes from Pinus taeda, assembly GCA_000404065.3. Classification (NCBI taxonomy): domain Eukaryota; kingdom Viridiplantae; phylum Streptophyta; class Pinopsida; order Pinales; family Pinaceae; genus Pinus; species Pinus taeda. The sequence continues at coordinate 206,805 of APFE031020375.1, forward strand.
TCAAAGTGTAGCAGGTAAAGAGTATCAGTAGGTAGAATACATAAAATGATTTCAACACATAAGTATCAAGCAACTAAAAGAGCCAAATCCGAATTAAAATAGCCAGCATAGTCACAATAAAAGGGATAGCAAGAAGATAGTTCTCCATCTGTCTCTATCTTCATGCTTGAAGATATTTTTGGTTTTTTAGAATAATTCTCATATTGTTATGAGATATTTTGTAACATTTTTTGTATAAATACTTCACAAATTGAAGTAATTAGGGTGGATTAAAATACATTTCTGTAGACGTTTTATATTGCGCTAAGGAGCTATTGTATTCAAGACTGAACTGATTTTGTTGGGTCATGAAATAAAGGTAAAGACATTTCATTGGATTCTTGTGCATAGTTGGAACCAAATAAGTATTATCTCTTCATGTTTAATTATTGTTTTCTCGTCATGTTATATATATTCACATGTTTTCTCTATGAAATCTAAAGTAGTAAACAAGGAATGATATCTTAAAATTAGATTAAATGCTCTTTGTTTTAACTGTTTACTTTCTCTATGTTTTCTGCTAAACTATCTTGGTCTGGGAATTCTTAATTTCTCCCTTACTTCCATAGTTCCCCCCCCACTTTGGTCCATAGTAAAGGATTCTTAGTTGCTCTTTGCTACTGATCATCCTTCTTTTCTTCATCTTAATCCTGGTTTAGGGATTCTTCATTGCCCTTTACCCTAGTTAGGACTACCTCATCCATTTGAACTTGCAGATTTTCTTTTTGCTATGCCAGCCTACCCTGTGAGCTCTTACTATAGTAATTGATCTGATCCAGTTAAGCCACTCTTTGATTGACTACATAGCCCAATGGCCTGAATACTTCTTTTGCCCATCTGTTTTCTTAATTCCACCACCCAATCAAAATAAAACATCATGAGCACTAATAACTAGCCTGAAATCCTACCCAAAACAAAGTTATGTTATAAAGAGAGAGCCCTCTCTGGACTTAGGTTGGCTAGAACCTGAATCTAAAACATTAGGTTTTTGGTTACCTGGGATTATTCCTTCTTTCTTCTAAGGAAGACTTCTAATTGATAACAAGGTATTTAGCTAAAAAAACTATCACGAATGATCGAGTGACTTGTTGGCTATTTCTTTTGCGGGAGTTTGATATTACTATCAAATATCTTCTGGGGAAGGAAAACTTAGTCGCTGATTTTATTTCTCGAGTCCCAAAGATAAATGATCCATGGCAATGGATGACCAATTTCCAAATGAGAATTTTTTTCCGTAGCAGTCAAGACGCCATGGTATGCAGATGTAGGAAACTATCTGCCAATGGGGAAGCTACCCAAGCATTTGACAGCAAGGGAAAGGAAACAGATTGTCCAGCGCAACACCCAATTCTCTTGGATTGGCGAATATCTTTTTCACACAGGGTCTGACATGTATATATGTAGATGCATTCATGAGGATCAGATTTATGACATCCTGAAAGCTTTCCATGACGAGCCCTGCAGGGGGCACTTTGCGGATCAAAGGACAGAGCATGAGGTACTACAGATGGGCTATTATTGGCCCACTATTTTTAAAGATGCTAAGAAATATGCCTAGGTTTGTGATAGTTGCCAAAGGATGGGACGACCTAGCTAATTTGATGAAATGAAAATCTAGCCCTAACTAATCATAGAACCCTTTGAATAATGGGCATTGGACTTTGTTGGCCCATTCCATCTGCCATCAAATAAAAACCACATATTATGTGAGAAAATGGGTGGAAACAGTAGATTTTCCAAGAGCTATAGAGGGAGTTATGGTTAATTTCCTTTTTGGGCTATTTGTACGATATGGTTTATTGTCGGAAGTGATAACATATGGGGGAGGGCAATTTGTAGAGCACAAGATTACAGCCACTCTCAGAAACCATCACATTACACATAAGATCACTTCCATGTATCACCCGTAGGCGAATGGGCAGTTTGAAAGCACCAATAAGGTCATTGAAGAAATTTTGACCAAGATAGTCTGAACACATCGGCGTGACTGGGCTGCTAGACTACCAGAGGCCTTGTGGGCATATCACACGACTTGGAGGAATACTACTAGATACTTTTTGTACCAACTCGTGTTTGGAAAAGAACCTATTTTCACAATTGAATTTGAGATAAAGACTCTAAGAGCGGCTCAGGAAGTGGGATTGTATTTAACAGAATCCCAAACCAAGCAACAACAAAAAATCAATGAACTAGAGGAGGCACGATTGCTTGCTCTACAATGGACTACAATTATCCAGCAGCAAAGGAAAAAGTGGCATGACAACCTTATAAAAAAGAAGACATTTCAGAAAGGATATTGGGCACTACTCTACAACTTCATATTCCAAGACTTTCCAGCCAAGTTACAAACAAGATGGCTTGACCCTTAGGAAATTCAAGAAGTACATAACAATGGTACTCTCACTTTGACTACCATTGATGGGTTTGGCCATTCTTTCAAGGTGAATGGGCATCAGGTGTGTCTCTATCACAAACCACTCACCAAGGAGTATTTCCGCCAACAGGTATGCGAGGACCCCACCATGCAAATTTTAGATGTGGGGAGTGATGACCCAACAACTTTTATTTTGTAAAATTGTGATTTTCTTTAACTGTAAATAATGTATATATTATTTATTTTTATTGCAATTCAGTTAAGCATGAACATGTAAATATGAGGATTTTTCTTGTTTGAGGTGTTTGATAAGTGTTGTTCAATCGGTTGAATGATTATTGTTGAATCAATTGAATGATTATTGTTCAATAAATTGAACAACCCTTGTGTTTGTGTTTGTGTTGTTGTTTAAATGATTGAACGATTGATGTTAAATCATATGAATAACACTTATTTTTTATGCATGTGTTTTTGTTCAATCGATTGAACGATATTTGTTCAATCAATTGAACAACACTTATTTTTGTGTTTATATTGTTGTTCGATCGATTGAACAATTATTGTTCGATCGATTGAACAATTATTGTTCAATCAATTAAACAACACTTATTTTTGCATGCTTGTTGTTGTTCAATCAATTGAACAATGCTTATTTTTTTGCGTGATTTGTTGTTCAATCGATTGAACAATTGATGTTCAATCAATTGAACAACACTTTGTGTGTTTTGTTGTTCAATCATTTGATCAATTTCTATTCAATCAATTGAACAAAACTTCTTGCATTTTAATATTTTTGTTGTTCAATCAACTGAACAACACTTTTTTCATTTTATGATTTTTTTTGTTCAATCGATTGAACAACACTTCTTGCATTTTACGATTTTTGTTTTTCAATTGATTGAACGATTTCTATGCAATCAATTGAACAACACTTTTTCTGTTTTACATTTCTTTTTGTTCAATCGATTGAATGATTGTTGTTCAATCAATTGAACAACACATTTTGTGACTTTTCCATTTTGTTTTTCAATCGATTGAATGATTGTCATTCAATCCATTGAACAATGTTTTTTCATTTTTTCCTTTTTCAATTTTGTTGTTCAATTGATTGAATGATTGTTGTTGAATCAATTGAACAATGATTTTACGTTTTTTTCCTTTTTTTATTTTGTTGTTCAATCGGTTGAATGATTGTTGTTCAATCAATTGAACAGTGCTTTTATGTTTTTTTTTTCCCTTTTGATTTTGTTGTTCAATCAATTGAACAACACTTTTGTGTCTTTTTCTTTTTTATTTCCCTATTCAAATGATTGAATGATTGTTGTTCAATCGATTAAACAACAATTTAACGCTTCTACAATTTTGTTGTTCAATCGATTGAACGATTGTTGTTCAATCAATTGAACAACAATTTTTGCATTTTTGTGTTGTTGTTTAATCAATTGAACAACATTTTTTTGAGTGAATGATGTTCAATCAATTAAATAGGCCATGATTTTTCCTTTTGTGTGTAATTGATAAAATAAACAACTATGAATTCTCTTTGCTCTTTTATCATCGGTCACTCTTTTTTCCATTTTTCTTTCTCTTTTATGTTTCCAATAAAAACCATCTGGTTGGATTTGTGCCTAAGATAAAGCAAAACGGGAAAGGTTAGTATCATCATGACCTATAAAACCTTTTGATGGTCATCTTTATTCAAAAGCTGACATGGTGCATCTTTATAATGACTGGCTAAATATCTTTTCTTTGGACACATCATAAAATGATATATTATTTTAATACCACGTTGGTTTATCTTTCACACTTCCAAATGGATAAATCCCTTTGATATGACGATATGGGGGTAAAAGTATAAACTTTCATTGGCATTTGCTTTACTTCTTACACCATCCCTGACTCTTAAGGAGTAAATGAGCCTCCCTCTTTTTACAATAAAAGCATCAAAATATGAAAATAAAGAAATATGAAAATGCAACAAACATTGTCTTAAAGAGGATAGGGTGTCTCATCATGGGCCAACCTACCATGATCATAACGATGTAACGGGTGACATTCCATTTCGGCCATCAAACCAAGGTAATGACCTTCTTGATAATTAAAATTGTCAGAAGGATAGGGGGTCTCATTATGAGCCAGCGTGATCACTTTGTTATATCCTAGTGAATGGCACTATGATTATCTGGTCACCATGTCAGCATAGTGGTCTCTTTATGGAAAGAAAAGAAAGAAGCATCTAGATATTAAAAGGAGGACTCTAGCTCATTTGAGGGGTTAAAAAGCAACCCTGTCAAGGCTGTAGGAATATACAGGGCAAGTTCCTCAGACAGAACACCAAAAGGACACTGCTCACAAATAGATCACAGATCAATACACCAGTATTTTGACGTGGTTAAAACCCTCAGAGAGGGAAACAGTCCACAGCCTGTGCAAACGTGGCTACTACAGGAAATTTATTAATAAAAGAATGAAAATTTACATAAGCTTCTCTCATGCACGGTTAACCTACAAATGACCCTCCATGCGCTTTAAATAGAATTCATGGACCAATCGGGTGTCAAGCCACGGATCAAGTGTCGGTAATACCGAGGAGAGAAGGAACCGTCGGATCACTACATATCGTGACCGTCGGATTGTAAGTTACAAAATGTACAACGGTAAAGAAACACACTTTACCTAACTCTATACCTAACTCTATACTAGACCAAGTTGAACTTAACTATTTCCTATGTGTCGGAATATCCTAACATCCCCCCTTAAGAACAACTTGGGATAGGATTGAAGGATTTACAAATATGACACAATAGGAGAAGGAAGGAGGCACTAGAGCCTATCCCCCCTTAGTGACAACTTCCTGAACTCCAAGCATATATCGAAGTTTAGTGAACTTCGCCTCTGTGAGAGCCTTTGTGAAGATGTCTGCAACCTGATCATCTGTTGAACAATATTGCACTTCAAGAACATGGTCATGAATGAGCTTTCTGATGAAGTGCATGTGTAGTTCAATGTGTTTGCTGCGCTGATGCTGAACTGGATCTTTGCAAAGCTGAATGGCACTTTGATTATCACACCAAAGTGTAGTCGGATGCTGCTGCTCAAAACCAAATTCTGATAGGATCTGACGAAGCCACAAGGCTTCCTTACTAGCTTCCACGGCACCACGATACTCTGCTTCTGCTGACGAAAGAGAAATGGCAGCCTGTTTCTTACAAGCCCATGTAATAGGTCCTGAACAAAGAGTGAAGACATAACCGGCAGTAGACTTCCGATCATCAGGGTCACCAGCCTAACCAGAATCAGTGAAACCAACTAATAGAGGAGCTGCTTTGGCACTGTAATGAATCCCAAACTATACTGTACCTCGAACATAACGAAGTATTCTTTTAGCTGCTTTCCAATGACTTTCACGGGGGTTTTGCATAAAACGAGCAACAAGGCCAACAGCAAAGGAAAGGTCAGGACGAGTATGGGTTAAATATAAGAGTTTTCCTACAAGTTGACGGTATAAGGTAGCATCAACTTCAGGAGAAGTACAAGAGACTGAAAGTTTGACTCCAGACTGAAAGCGAGAAGGGGCTGGCTTACATTCTTCCATGTGAAAATGACGAAGAATATCACAAGAATACTTGGATTGGGAAAGGGAAATACCCTCCTTGGATTGCAAGACTTGAAGACCGAGAAAATAGTGTAAGTGTCCTAAGTCTGTCATTTCAAATTTCTTTTTAAGGCTGGACTTCACATGGTTTATAAGGTTGGGATCACTACCAGTAAGAATAAGATCATCAACATAAAGAACAAGGATGATAAGAGAGTTTTCCACTTTCTTGGTGTAGACAGTATTGTCAGAATAACACCTAGAAAAGCCAGATTCTAAAAGAAAGCTATCCATTTTGGCATACCAAGCCCGAGGAGCTTGCTTGAGACCATAAAGAGATTCCTTAAGTCGACATACAAGGCTGGAGTCTGTTTGGATGAAGCCAATGGGTTGTTCCATATAGATTTCTTCATGCAAGTCCCCATGCAAGAAGGCAGATTTAACATCCATCTGATGGACTTCCCATTTTAAAGAGGCAGCAAGGGAAAGAACAAGGCGGATAGACTTCATTTTGGCAACAGGGGAGAAGGTTTCAGTGTAGTCAATGCCTTCAACCTGTGAAAAGCCCTTAGCAACAAGACGAGCTTTATGTTTATCAACTTTCCCATCTGGTCCATACTTGGTTCTGTAAACCCATTTACATCTAACAAGTTTGCGTCCCTTTGGTAGAGGAACAAGATCCCTGTATCATTTGCCAACAATGAATGATATTCTTCATTCATAGCTGCTTCCCAATGTGGATGGCCTGAAGCTTCTGCAAAAGTGTCAGGATCATGATTTACTGGAGCTTTAGCCAGTA